>QEWY01001009.1:1176594-1366602 GCA_006503575.1 Baylisascaris schroederi
CCCCCCCTCCCCCCAATTGCATCTACTCTTATGTACCACAAGTATTTCTTGAAATTTTGAGCGCATCAAATTAGATTTCACACTGTCACAACCTTTTATGAAAAATGCTCGACTGGGAAGGATATTCCAGTGAATACGGTTATATATTTTTCAAAAGCAGTGGACGATGAGCGGTTCTTTATGAAGATATATTCGTCAAAGCACAGCAGAGAATGCTTTGTAAGTTTATAAATCCGAAGGTGCAATAACTTGCCCCATCACGCAAATCACCTCTCCCTTCAGCATCAGTAAAAGCTAAATCGCCACCCGCTGCGCATTCAATCATTAGGTACCTTCAAAAAAATGAAGAATTCTAACCTCCTTAATATACATCGTCGAATTTTTCTGACCGGATTCTTCGTATCAATCAGATTGACATTATTAAAACGGAATCCAAAGAGAACAATTTCTGAAAGTAGAGTTTTGACGTGATGACAGCTCCTTCAGTATTCATGATATATATATAAAGCGAAGCATATAAATGACTGAGAATGAATACACTCTTCAGCAACCGCAGCTTTCAAGGTCAAATCCTAAATAAAGCTAATACGGCAACTATATCGTATTGCATCATCATCACATATAAATTGCTGACAGTAATGACCACATCAGGAGCCAACCATTGAGATTGAAAAACTGGTGTTCATAGAAGTGAGCTTACAGCATCGCAGATGAGAAATCAATGAAAGAATGCTATCATCGATAACACTATATCCCTTTGCCGAATGCAAATTGCACCAACACAACGCCCTCGTCTTCACACTATTCCAGAATAGAAAAGAGCGGTGATTGGGAGCATAATCCACAAATGAAGCGGAATTAAGTAAGCTAGCAACCTCATAACTAACTAATAGAGTGCTCTATTCCGAAATAGAACTCAAAACTCCATGTGCTCTTCTGAAAATAAAGATGGGTGGAACGTTCATCAGGCGACCATTGCAACTGGGTATGTAAGGACCCAAACTCCTTTTCGGGCCACCGGTGCCTTGTTGAGCACCCTTATAAAAACCGAACACTTTTATTAATCGATACTGCGGTCCCACTCGGACCCAAAAGCAGAGCACCAAAGATGAACGAAGAAAATAACGAAGAGCGAATAAAACGAATTTCAACGAACAAACGAATGAACGCTGAATCAGAGTGGGCAATAACAGTTCTTATACACCCTACACCCTACTCATAGTACAAAAGCGACGCTTACAAGAGCATTTCATAGTGTACACTATTCTACGATCAGAGTCAAACTGCTCTATGGTCACAGTCGAGCTGCTCTACAATCATAATCGAGCTGCTCTACAATCAAAATTGTTTTCTTGCCCAATAATTTCACACCAACGCTACTCAAAACTCAACTGTTCATATAGCAAATTGTGTACTACTGAGCAACTCAACAATGAAAACCAAGTAAAATAGTAAATAAAATCATTATCAAAAGTTTTCGTTATTCCACTACTATCGTCCATATATTCTCAGCTTCAACAATAAGTAGCACTAATGTGGAATCATTGGAATGATGACAGCACTTCGACGTTCAGCAAATAATCCACCAATGAGAAAATCTTTCGGATTCATTGCGAATTTTTTCACTTATTTAGAAAACTATTGATGCATTACTTAGGCAACTGCAAAATATTAGCTTCCAATGATAGCTTGCAAAAAAAAAATCTTCATAGAAGGCAAATAAGAGCGTCTTTCTCTGCTTTTTACAGCTTAACTCACTCTTATAAACTTATCAGAGCCTCGCAAAATAAACACACCGGACCGACACAAACCCATCGGCGTTCGTCCTAAGCATCACTATTCAAACCTTAGCACATCAACACCTTAATGCAAAAACTAACGGCGCAACTGTCCCAGAAAGTCAATTCTATCTTGCGGTCAAAACGCCTGCAGTTTCCTGCAATGCAGTTGCGCCAAAAACCCGCCCTTCACTTACCCGCCAAAAACTGTCACCTCGGAGCAGTGTATCCGCTTACTTTTCACCCATTCTGCGTCTCTGTGCAACCTCCCATGCTGTCTAACTATCCTGAGCTCTAGTTGAAGTGACTGTTGGATGAAAGCATTAAACGGGTGGTACCTTGTTTCAGTTTTTATGAACTCATAGAAACTCTTCATTGGGTATCAAAGAACTCCAAACAGTCCCCTTGATGCTCCAATTGAGGAAATGAGTTCTCCAAAGAATAGCCATTGTCTCTTCCTCTGCCGTTCTAAATCTTAGCAATGTCAGGTGAGCAAATATCACAATGACTGAAGCCGTAGAATACTTAGTTTGCGGAATCGTGGCGAGACAGAAACATCTTTTAAGAAGCAAAATTTTGGGGAAAAGCAAGCTGTACGTTCGCCTGAAGAAAAAAATTTGGAGGCATGATATGTGGAGGGGGCGAATCCTTTACAGTGATTTTGCAACAAATAATAAGGATGTGATGTTCGTGTGCTTTTATAAGCGTATGAAGTGGGCACATGTCAAGCTTTACACCTAATGCAGCATATAGGTTGATCTTATAATATTGCGACAAGAACACCGTTATCAAATCATCGCTAAAAACAAATGCACCGATCGATAAGCTCATCACTAGTTTTGCGCCTTTGAAAAATTTCATTTTGGATTTTCGAGGTATGCGGTTCCTGAAGTTCGCGAGCCCGAATGCCAACACTAGTGAGAGATAGTGGCGGTTTTAAGTATAACTCGAGTGGTTTTATGCAATATTCATATGAAATTTTTATCAGTTCTTCTTAGCAACAAAAACCTCAACAACAAAGCTATCGGATTTGATAAAAGATTTCTTATCAGTCCCATGGCAACATATAATCGGAGAGGGGGTTAAGCTATATCAGTAATGTACTGATTTGCTTTTGTTGCTTCTCTTATATGTTAGGTTACCGCTCATCCGGAATATAGATAAAAAGAAGTCTATCGAAACTCTGATTACAACCTTACGGTATCTATTTTGGAACTTCAATCTAGCAAAAACGGTAGAATTCTGGAGCTGGTACTAGATTTACGATGCAGTTGTATTCAGCCGCTGCATTCAATAGCAGATAGGTATCAAGGCTTCACTGAGAACTCATAGAGAACCTTCATTTCATAAAATCCACTGTTTTCATAAAATTATTTAGTATAGGCGTACACTAAAAAGTCAATACAAACGCATACGGGAATAGTTTCTGATATAGAGTGATAATAGTCTGCGGGAAAAAAAAGGCTGTCAACACTATACTGAAGTAGTGTCAGATACATATGTGACAGATCTGCGCTGTTTTATGTCATTTAAACGAACATAAACCCAATATTATGATGGAGTTGTTGAGATTTATTAGAGAAAAGAAATTTTTTGAAATTTGTACTATATTTGAAGAATGATTTTTCTTGAATTTTTTGCTTGAACAATTTTCTTGAATTAACAATTTTTGAACAATTCATTTGGAAATAAAAATTGTCTCGCGAAGAAATATATTTTTCTTGCAAAAAAAAATCATTTAATTGGAACCCTTCTCGCGATAGCTTCAAATATGACACTAACACTGAAATGGCTGAAAATTTTATATTTGGAATGTTCAGCACCTTTACTTTACTTTAATCAACAAAGCATTCATTACGAATAAATGTCTTTTCCGCTTAGGTGAAGTTGTAAGGTAGCGCGTGAAGATTAGGGCTCAGACTAGTCTCCACCCCATCGGTTACTGACGAGTCAATTTATCGTTGTTCAGCACCACTGTGATATATCTAACTTCTCGGTCGTGTTTCAAATGTCGCCAAAAAAGATAGCAGCGTATCTATATAAATCATTCGATGGCCGATATGAACGTATCTATATAAATGAGCGTATCTATATAAATTATGAATATCTGCTAAACACAACAGTTATCGTCAAACATTTATTAGGGAATGTTGAAAAACCTCTAACGAAAAATCGTCAAAATTAATACAAAGGTGCACAAAAAATATTCTGTAGAACTCGTTTGCACAAAATTACATAGAAATTTTATTATTTCCTTTATTGCTTTAAGTTGCTTTCATTGGAACAGTTTAAGTGATAACGAAAAAGTTGGCTTATCGTAAATGATCAACTATCAACAAATTCGATATTCGTATTCCATAAGAGTGAAGTTTGAGCTGCAAAAGGTAATATATGAAAAATGAAGTGAGCGATTTAATATAGTTGTTTGTTATGCGCAACAATGACAATATCTTTTAGTTTCTATGTAAGAAATTAAGAACAAATTTTCTAGTCATTTATTTTGTGAAGAATTTTTCTAGTCATTTTTCTCTATTTCTGAGCGTTTCTTTTGCTTCATCGCAAACTTCAGAACATTTTTGTATGAAATGACTTTGAGAGCAACGTCTATCGTCATCTACTGGTAGCTGAGAAAACGCAGCAGGCGATATGGACACATAGTGAAGACTTGACAAGTACATTAGAAATTTTATGATTTCGGTAGAAGTTTTTTCAGTTTATTTGCACGATTGATTGTGTTTTCCTGCTTCCTATTTTAAGTTTTCATATGGTGCAATGAATGGCAATTGCGATTAGAACAATGATGTAGTAAGTATCGTATGAACGCTAAAAACGAAAATTTTAGCTGAAATCGGTATCATTATAAGCAACAATAACAGCAAGTGTTTCTTCGAAACTGTGGGCGCTTGCACGACCACCCGATAGCGTGTTGTGTCTCCTGTTCGACCTCAGTGAATGTGCCTTCGCCCTTATTTCATCGTCTTTCAATGAACCGAAATTCGGTGCTGGTGGGGCGGTCGCTGGTTCGGCCCCATCTTCCATCCTATACTAAATCATACCGACAAATTTCTATTCAACCAGAGCTGCTAAATAATTTTTCGCAGTACGTCAATTTAACATCGCAAAATTTTGTTACTTCATCTCATAATAATTGGAATTTAGTGAACAAATATTAGCACCTCCTCGGAATGCGCGGGTTCTGTTATGAACATTCGGCAGAAGCAAACAATGAAATATGATCGTCTTGAACGGTTTTGTTTTTATTTGATATGAAAATGTTTCGGGCAGCGAATGGCGACTCCCAAAGTAGGTTCCGCATTAAACTCTTTTGCATATCTAATTCCAACTCTGTTAGTCGTACTATGGATGTAATTTTTAATATTTTATGAAGAGTAAGCCATCAGTCGGTTCAATTTCAATTGACTGTGGAAATATAAGAACTTAAAATAGTCTAACTTTGGTGTCGCTCATCACTGAGTGAAGCAAAGTTGGCGAATCTCATCTATAAATTTGTTTCTTTACTTATCCACTAGGTAAGGTTGATTGTTTCATTTTTTTTCAAAGCGATGAAAGCTTTCTATCACCATACACACTTGGTCAGTCGTACCCACCACATTGTTGAATATTCAGAAGAGAATATTATATCGTCTAGTACATATGTTCTTACTTTAGTGACCACCTGTATCACAAAAACAACTTTTTATGCTCTCACTAGAGCAGAACGATTGCTTACTTATATTTCCCAGCTGTCCAAGCATTTATACAAAATATTGGCAATCATTCAGTCAGAAGTTTGCTTTTTAACTTGATGCATATCATATTTTATGTATCAAATATCGTCAATGTAGAGTTCCTAAGTGGTGAATTGAAACTAAATGACAGATAGCTGAACAAGCACACAGGAAGTATGCCGTGATAATGCTTTCTTGCACAAAAAAAGGAGGAAAGTAACGGATAAAAATGAAAATTAGAGATATTTCTCCAGCAATAATTGTGGTAAGATGGCATATGAGCTTTGATCATATAATTTTTGAATGCCATTTTGTTCATTGCCACCTTCTTGGGGCGTTTAACTTCTTGAAACGCATCGTTAATAACCATTATGGTTTTATGTTGCACATAAAAAAAACACAAAAAATCTGTACAGTAAAGAATACAAAGTACAGCGAAGCTCTTCCTTATTTTGCATAAAAATACATAAAACCTATACAGTAGAGGGTACAAAGTGTGGAGTACAAAATTATAAAGAGAACGGATTGCAATAATTTGCAAAAGCTGCGAACATAAAAATTATGGCTGTTTTTTATGAGGCATATGAGCTTTGTAGGTTATTTGTACATTATACATTAGTGCCTACCAGGAGAGTCTCTCCGTCTCCACTACCGTCCACTGGATCATCGCTGAGTCGTTTCAGATCTACAAAATATCATCTGATTAGAATATATATACGCAACATCCTGTTGGTCTATCATCCAATGAATTCTGTTAAAAGCCGTGAAATTGAAGAAATTTAAGAGATTCTAATTATATCGGTCGGAAATATTTCATTTCATAAGATACCGCAAACGCACCATTTTCATAGGTAAATTCATTTTAAAAGAAAAAATGATTCGTAGACAAGAGATCTTCATACCCAAAACAAAAACTGCATTTACAAGTTGAAAAGAGTAACTGAAAATTTTCATTACCGAATGTATAGATTCGAATTTTTCACCACTAAAAGAATTGTTTGCCCATTTTCGGATAGAACTTTTCATTCGGCTGTTCTAGGTGGTTCTCTTTCAATGCGCTGTAATTGAGCCGCTTTTGTGAGTGGCAATTTATTGTTCGTTTTCAAGCAATGCATACAAGTTAAGCGTTTGTTTATATGGCAAAAATTCGTGCATAACGTTCATAGTTTACTATAAAACAATTGTGTTGCGTCTATATATGACAATGCCGGCCAGGTTTTGTATGCTGAACTGGCATTACAACATTCGAGCTTTTATGGGCTGTTTGACTAGCCGAATTAGCATATTTCGATCCAAGGATCGCTAACTTTATCATTTGACCGGGAAAAAATTTGCATATTTAGTGCGATGCCAATCTTTCGGCTATTAGTTCATTTATCCTTCATTCTTTACTGACTGCTTTTCGTTTGTACCAATCAGTCAAAGTGTATAAAACTTAACTTTCGTTGGCTTTCGCTTTATGAATATCAAATACTAGACGCTATTTCCTATGCAGATTCAACTGCATACATAATCAGAGTACATTCGGTCGGTCACTCACTTGGTTGCCCAGCCAACCGTCGAATGTGAAGAACATGTTCAAACATCTTAAATTATGTCTCTCTATTAAAATTCTTTATTTTTAACAGATTGTGATCAATACTTGCATGAAAATATGACTGAATTGAAGATCGAATACTAACCTATTGTTTGGTTTCGCTGCTGCAAATTCCACAGGTGAACACTCAGATCATCAATGATAGACGTCTCATTAGCAACACTGAAACCAACTTCATAAAGTGTATTGATTTGCTTGTAAGGCAAGTGAAACCTTTAAATATACTTTTATGATTGCTTTTATGAGTTATGAGTTGTTTTTAATTGGCAACTTCTGCAGAATAATTTCTTTTAAACTGCAGAGATATGAAAAAGAAACGGAAATGATTGGATTTGATGAAATGCGGCAAATCGCATTTTGTCTGATTTTTATTCATTGGGCGTGTTTTCCTGTTTTCAGCGTTAGAGGGCCGCTGTCGTCAGATCTCTTCGAAGTCAATGATCTTCAAGCTACGCAGCAGTAGAGTAGAAATCACAGCTTATTGCAGCAGGTATGACAGCTTCACGAGGTAGTTTAGGGAGACTAGAGATGTTCAAACTGTGTTGGGTGTAAACTAGTGAGTCCCAACACGACGAACGCTGTCAAACATTTTAAAGCGTGGCATGAAGCTGAATAAGCAGAGCAAGTGGAAGCACTCAGCTGTCACAAACGCGGATAAGGCAACATCAATGGACGAGAACACTTGAAGAGTCGAGGGGAAGCCATCTAAGTGAACTGAGTACTGCTTAAAAAGAAACGCTACATGAGGATTCCCTAAGGTCTGCTAGTGCTGTTGAACGAGTTTCTAAGCATCGTTTTCAGCCTAAAGTTTTTGCTAGTATTCAGCTGTGCTGAATCTGTCATTCGTTCTTGCAAATTTAAAATGAAATTTCTGCTTTCTTTTAGAAGAATTAATGGAAAAGATTGAGGAGAAGATTGTGGCAAAAGTGAAAGCGTCGGTTGGGGCGTCGGTCACTTTGATATTTGGAATCCAACATGTATCAAAAAATCGTTCGTTGTGTCAACGATCGGTTATGTCGGAGTTGTATCTCTGGAGAAAGCATTCTTTTTCAACAAATCATGCAGGCGTGAAGACGTACAAACATTTTGAGGATCTTATCTGAAAATCTTGATCAGCACTGCGATCGACTACTCGTCTACATACAAAGTTGTAACTGACTAAGGTAAAAACATGGTGTTTGCTCTCAAAAATTATATGAGGTGCTACGTTTTCCAAAAGAAAACCCCCCACAGAGAAGAGGAAACTATTTTAAGCAATTCAGATGTCGAAGATGATGACGAAGCTACCAACTCAGATAGCGATACGTTTGAGTTTGGTGAGGACGAAGTAGATAATTTCCAAGAGGCAGCCAAAATAATATGACATAATATGCTATTTATGGAAAAATTGAGTGGCATACCTCATACACTGCACTGGGGCTGGCAGATGGTCTTAAGTCAGCCGGATGGCATGAGCACGTCGACACGCTGATGAAGGTCATAAGTAAGTTCAAAACAGAGCTGGTCGCGGAACATATCTATGCAAAGTCTTGCTCGAATGTGTTAATGTTCGGCAGTACTTGTTGGAACTTTTTCTACTGCTCCCCCAGGTCCTAATTTAGCGTTTAGGACGGCGTTGCTTAAGTACTCTTTCATGAAGGCAGGAGCTAAAGGGAAGCGTAATGGTCTCCTCCACGACAGACTCTTAGATTAATAATTTGATCTCTTTCATCTTGGTCGTGAAAATCAGAAAATCCGAGGCACCGAAATTGCAGTATAAGCATTATTGTGATTTTGAACCCCACTACTTGTTACCGCATCTTACCGAATCTGGATTAGTAAATACAATGTAAATGCAATACAGTCGGTCTTCGGAAAATGGTGTAAGTGCAGTATTGCACTATTTTTTTGGGAGAGAAGTACAGGTACAGCATTACACCAGAAAATTTCATATGATGACATCATTGACCTCTGAGCTATCAGCCAAAACTTTTCACTATTTTATGGCTGTTCATAAAAATGCTCCAAAAAATTCCACAATGAACATACTATTTGAGAGTTCCATAAATCACATTTATCACTTGGAAGTTTTCTTAGTGCAGATGAATGGTTTCGATGAAATTATTGATTGCTTTTGCGAGTCAAAATGTTATAAAAGAAATCCGGTGAATGATTCCTTTTTTTCAGCCATAAAAATATTGCTGCCGATGTTTTGTTTAAAAAACAGCAGGAAGGTGGGTGCTTAAGCATTTTCAAGATGACATATCAGCTGTTGCACTAGTTTAGCTGGGCTATTTCCAGGAATCGTAATTCTTACCCTAAATCAGTTTCAGTTTCGTTGAGACACTTCACAGGTTGAGCTTTCGGTTGTTTTTGCTTCCTCTTCTCGCTCTTCTTATGGTTCCTCGACTTCTCTTTACGCTCCTTTTTCTTCTGCTTTCCATGATGACCCTTCTTGCTTTTAGCCGCTTTCTTTATGCTCGTATTACTTCGCTTACGCTCTTCGTCTTTCTGCTCTTTATGATGACTCTTCACGCTTTCAGTTGTTTCCTCTATGTCCGTACTGTTTTGATTACTATCATTTTTCTTCTGCGCTTCATAGTGATTGCTCCTGTTCTTAGCTGATTTTTTCGTGTCATTATTATTTTGCTTGTCTTTACTTATTCTTCCGATCTTCTGATGGTCGCTTCTCGAATTGCTCACATTATACTGTTTGTCGATTTTCTCAGAATCAGAAGTCTGCATTTCGAAGTCCTTCGTTTTCTTCTCAGTCTTTTCTTCCTTATATTTGCTGCTACCTTTTTTTTCCTTTTGTCTTCTTTCATCCTCTTTATTGTTATGTTTTGTCCCGTCTTTCTGTACACTTGTTGCGTTCATCTCATTCACATGATGCTCCGTGTCCGAGAAATTTACAGCCTTTCTCAATGCACCACTTCCTTTGGAATCGGTCGTCTGATCCAAAGAATGCTGTGCTTTTGTGATTGTTGAGATGCTAGTTTTAATCTCGCTTTCTTCAACGAAAAAGTCGTCTTCTTCGCTGCTTTCTTTCCTTGCTTCTCCTCGAAGTTCTTCGCTTGAAAGTTTGTTTCCCATTTTATCGGTTACTTGCAGAATGGCGAAATCATTTGATATCAGATCACTGTGTACCACTTCACCCTTTTCATTGGTAAGCCTTTCTGCCACTGGCAGTTTGCCTCTTTTGTCTTCAAGAAGTGGCTTTCCATTCTTGTCCTGCTGAACAATTGGATTTCCGAATGCATCCTCTGTGAAATGTCTCGTTGATGGAATAGTGCGAAATTCAAAAGCGACGGAAACTTCTGTATGTACTACTTCACCTCTGTCATTTGTAACTCTTTCTCCTTGGGGCAGTTTGCCTCCATCACCCTCTGTGAATGCTCGCGGACCGTTATCCTGTTGAACAATTGGATTTCCAAACGCATCCTCTCTGAAATGTCTCGTCGATGGAACAGTGCGAAGTTCAGAAGCATCGAAAATTTCTGTATGTACTACTTCACCTTTGTCGTTGGTAACTCTTTCTTCCTGGGGCAGCTTGCGTCCGTCATCCTCAGTAAATGGTCGTGGGCCTTTATCGCGCTGAACAATTGGATTTCCAAAAGCATCCTCTGTGAAATGTCTCGTCGATGGAATAGTGCGAAATTCAGAAGCGTCGGAAACTTCTGTATGTACTACTTCACCTCTGTCGTTGGTAACTCTTTCTCCTTGGGGCAGTTTGCCTCCATCGCCCTCGGTGAATGCTCGCGGACCGTTATCCTGTTGAACAATTGGATTTCCAAACACATCCTCTGTGAAATGTCTCGCCGATGGAATAGTGCGAAATTCAGAAGCTTCGGAAACTTCTGTATGTACTACTTCACCTTTCTCGTCTGTCGTTTGTTCTTTTCCAACGACTCTATTCTCGATATTCTGCAAGTTTTTTAAGTGAGCGCTCTCTAATTTCTCGATAGCCTCAATCATTTTATAATCGTCAATTTCACTTGGTAGAGGATCATCTTTTTTGATTGTTTCAGTTTTAGCAACGTTTCCCACTTCACTTTGAATTTTCTCCTCAGTTGTCGTTACATTTGCTTCGTAATTTTGTTTATTAGTTTGTGCTTGATTTGATGCTCTAGAACCGATGAATTTGTTCTTCTTTTTGGAGTGCTGTTTCTTAACAGGCGGCGTGATGCTGTACTCTCGAACTGTTGCATCATTGTGGAAATCATTCGTAACGTTGCCGTCAATAATTTTCGTTTTATTCTTCATTTCGGACGAACGATTGGCTTCCATCTCCACAATACGATGGATATCTTCACGCATTTGCTCAATAAATCGTTCAAATTTTTTAAAATCCATCGTTGCTTGATTACTTATCACTTTGCCATCAGAATCCTTCACAGTAAGAAGTGAATACGCATTATCGTTGATTTCGGTATGTACTTGTTCCCCGTTCTCATTAACTTCACTCGCCTCATCAATTCGAGGCAGCCGGCCATCATGGCTGCTGTCCACTTTTTTTCCTTTGTCGTCTGTGTGTTTCCTCGTCTTCTCAGTTTTTTCTACAAAGCTTGCTTTCACTGGTTTCTCTTCATTTCTGATGTGATTTTCCGAAGTCATGACCTTGCTTTTAGAATCTCTCGGTTTGATTGCTTGCGATTTTACTGCTGCTGAAGTCGATGCCACGCCACCCTTAACAATTGTGGCAACTGTGGTAAAAGTAGCAGCAGTAGCAGAGTTACTTGTGCTACTAGCAGAAACAACAGTAATAGCTGACGTAACATCATTACTGTTTTTGGTGCTAGTAGTAGTGACAGCAGTAATGGCAGTAATATCTTTTGTTATCGTTTTCGTTGTAGTGGTGGGAAATGTTGTTGTGGGTGGAATATCCGTTGCAGTTGTGCTCAAATGAGAATTATTGTCCAAGTGGGCAGCACTGGGTTGATCAGATCTGTGCATAGGAACAACTGTAAAATCTTTTGTCTCGTCGAGGTGCTCCGAGTCAATCTCAAAGCCGATTTCATCCATTCCATTGTGATCGTTCCCCAAAAGCGTCACATCCTCCTTTGGTTGCTCTGTAAATCGAAATTATTTCATTGGGAAAGTCTGCTAATATTTAGTACAAGTAACTCTATATAAATGATTTAATTCCATTCATAAATATGTTTGATTTTTTGAAATCTTCTCTTTCTCACTCGATCATTTTCAAGTGATTAACTATCTAATGGGAATGGGCAAAACGTCGTTTAGTCATCTGTTCCGAACACCGAAATGGTCACGTGACTTCCACTTTTGCGACAAATTTAGATCAAGTAACTATTCCGAATAGCTTACTTTCATCTCTTCAAACAAGGAGCATTATTTTGTTTAATGGTCATTATCTCCAATTCTCCTTCAACACAATGAGACCTTAATTGCGTCGTCTGTCATTCACTCAGAATTTACTATAATATAATTGTTACTATAATTGTTACTATAATTTACTGTAATTTACTATAATCTATATAATTGTTTTTCTGCTCCATTTCTCAGACTGTCCTTGCTGAGGAGTCCCGAAATTGCGATGCTACGTTGTATTGCTTCATCTGATATTATTAAGAAGCACAAAAGACGCGAGGCTTTTCGATATTCGAGAACACAACGGATAGAAAGAGAGTGCCAAAGGGAGGTGGGTAACCAGCATATGAGGCAAACGACGGCTCGTGCGCGAAGCGCGTTCGCCGTCGCGGTGTCAAACACCGCCTGACTTTCCCACACGAGATCTCGGCCCTAGATAGTCGGATTTCACTGAATTCGACATGGATCGACAACTTAAGATGCGCAGAAATGGCAATATGTGTATCATATTGAGAAGGATATAGTCATATTTGTGCAGAAGAAACATAACATGAACAGATAAATCTAAGGGTCTTGACTGTCGGCTAATCGTGCTTAAGCATTACGCCGGGCTCTCGCCGAAATCTTTTAAAGTTTCAATGAAGGAAACATCCATCTCCAACAAGAGCAGAGGTCGAGAATCTTTCAAATCAAAGCTTCAGAAAACTGGACCAATGAAATCGTGGATTCGTATTGAACAATTTCAACTGTATATAGACTGTTTTCGAGAGCATTCAATGCTGACTACAAAGAGGCAGTTCCACAGCACAGTGACAGAGTGCCATGTATACGGTGTAGCGAGACGGAGTGAAGTTAGGAGATGACGTTGTGTTGATATGTGAGGAAAAGAGATTTTAAAAAATTGCTGAAAGAAAACAGGAAATTAGTGTTTTGAGCCATGTGGATTTATTTCACTCCCCGTTTTAGCAGTGGCGAGATCGGCTTCCGCCACCTCTCCCTCCTCCTCTGCTCACACAAGAGGAGTTGCCGCCTCCCTTAAACCTTCTACTTCCATTCGCGTACAGCCGAAGACACGATCATTCCCCGAACCAGCAAATTCTTCCTATGCTAGAATAGTGTGAAAGCTTGGAGTACGGAATTACCCTTTCTTTAGCTCATACCATCCCATCATCCTCACCATGTTCAATATAACGCACCCTCCGGTTTCTAAGAAGCCCGCGACACTAACCCTTGACTCCATCCACACCATGGCCAAAGTCCTTTCTCACCGGGCCACAAACACCACCATAGCCGAACGATGAAAACGGTCTTTCATGTGTAGGCTTAAAAATGAAATGTTGCGGGAAAAAACGTGACCGCATATACATGGATTTGTCTCGTCGCGCTGAATCGAAAGATGCCACAGTGGAGCACTAATGCTGAACCAGAACGGAGTTATTGAAGGCAGAGCAGATTTGGTTTGGCCAGCACTATATCAGAAATTCACATGCTCCGGAGAACTTGCAAGTGCGGTTTAGCATCCTTCAAGACTTTCTATATCCACCAAGCTTCACCTCAGCTCATCGATGCAACAAATTGTGGCTTCCGCAGAACCGACCGAGACATATTACTTCCGCAGCAGATTATTTTTCCACGTTACCTTTTAATACTACACTCTTTAAAAAGAAAACGCTTGTCATACTATCATACACACGCACACATATGCACGCACACGTACACACGCACACGCATTCACACACATGCGCAAACACACACATATGCACACACACGTACACACGCACACGCATTTACACACACATGCGCAAACACTTACACACGCACACACATGCGCGCATATACGTACACACGCACACGCATTCACACACACATGCGCAAACACTTACATACGCACACGCATTCACGCACACATGCGCAAACACTCACACACACACGCACACACGCATCAGTCTGAGGTAAGTCTAGTGATGCACAATGGAGATATATAAGGATATGGGCAAAATGTGAAAAAGATAACACTGTTCAGAGGAAGTAACCTTTCCAGCGTGTGGAATGTGCAAGCCAAAATTCACTACGTATGCTTTCTCGTACCGTATATTCCAGTTAAAATCCATGAACGTAGAATGAAGACATCAGCCAATTTATGGACAGTATTGAAAGCCAAATAAAAATCAGCTCTCACGCTTTATCATTTTTAGATCTTGTTGTTCTTAGATGGGCTGCGAGAGAATAAGCTCGCACACACAAATTCAACGATGTTGTTTCGAAAAAAAATGCCCTCGAAAGTTGTCGTCGGCGAAAGCTTCTGTAGTTGAGGAAAAGTTGATCTCTTACGTAAAATGAAGAGGACTGAGGAAATAAAGTGTAAAGGTCTAGAGAAATAGAGAAACGTAGAAATAGAGAAAGAAAGAGTAGGTGATAGAAAATAGAAGAGATTGTTCTAGTCGACTCCAAGTGTTTGTTACAGTAAAGTCCCATTCGAAGCAGTTGATTGATGTTATTCCACACTCACTGTGGCTGATTAGCTTCCAAATAACTCTGGTTCTTCCATATTGTTCATCGTTTAGTACAGCTTTCAAACGAATGTTCTGCATGGTTTCCAATTTCGTGTTCTACAAATCAGGAATTTGCTGCCTGCCGATATCTTTGGTGCACTTGTTCGTTCAGCTTTTAAACTATGGACGTCGTTTCGATCGACGCACTACTGCTGCTGTTACGTGTTAAATGTCTATTCGCCTGAACTGTGACTACACGAGCATTTGCTCTTTCTTGCTATTTATGCTCACGCACTTTATTGGTTTCCTCATTTCCTACTTCCAAATTGTGATGACATTTATTATGCATTCTTGCAGAAGAAATTTGCAAAAAAACGAACTGCAACCCTTTCTCACCCATTTCTTTTGTTACGTTAATTGAAGTATGAAGACAGAATTCAATGCGTTTAAAATTTTTTGATTTCAATAATCACCATTGAAATGTGTTCATTTATATGAGAGTGGTGTCAACAAAATCGCTTTGCGCAAAACTTTTTCAAATATTGTTGGGATTCCATTGAGGTTTCTTAATAATCCAATTTTGAGGTTTATATTTTTTTGTAACATCAAATAAATAAATAAAATTCTGAGCAGAATGGTGATGGCTAACCGGCTTGTCGCGCTAAACGAACACGTTTCGGCTGGTTGTTATCACGATAGAAAGATTTGACATCTTGCTGTCTTCTGGCTTCTATTAATGCCTCGAGTTCAGGACTGCGTGGCATTGTGACGGTTATTATGCGTCTTTTTTTGTTGTTATCCTTTGAAGAAGCCGACTCTCGATTCCATATAGATATCAAATTTTGCATAGAAACATATTCGATTGGATCGATATTGGCGTTCTAAAGCAGTTTGACGTTTTAAGACGTAATTTGTGAAAAATATCCTCTAGGAAATCAGCAAGTTGGGTGCATAAGTTCGAAACTATGCCCAATATCGTTCCCTACTATCAAAACCTATCAGTTTTTGCTCGACACTGCCAGGAAAATTTCTATGCATAATCATATCAAGTAAGGAACCGTAAGGAGATTGATCCAACATTTGATGGTGGATGACAAAATCTTGTTTGGAAGACCAGCGATCAACTTTCGGCTATCAGGCGAATATTAACAAAAGCCTGTAACCAGTACATTGACCGACTTAACCCATCTGAATGATCGGACCAGATAACAAACAACGGCTATTAAAAATACTTGAAACTTAAAGCATCTCGCGAAAATATTCAAGGAGCTTTTGCTTTCAAAGCGAAGAATGCATTGGTTTGGCAGGTGCAGAAAAATCTCTATTTTCCTCATTTAACCTATATAAGTTTGGAGCAGCTCCGCTCTTTCTAGTGTTTTTTTTTTTAGAAATTTCCCCTGCTAACCAATTTGCATCCAAAGTTTCGTGTCAAGAGGTGCGCTCACAGCCAGTTAATATTAGCGAGTAATCAGTGACTGATTTACCCAACCTTATTGACGTCAACTTCGCTGAAAATCTTCTTAAGAATTGTCTTTTCGAGGCGATTGCCATAGCGTTGCACGATCTCGTCGAATGTCACCATACCGTTGCCGTTTTTGTCTAGTGCCTTGAAATTTTTTAGTACTTTTTTTTGAATCGTTAACTTCAATCTTCCAATATGATTTTGTTTGCTCAAAAAATGGAATATAATGAATAATGGTTCCAGTGTGAGTTCATCTGTCAACGTTCTCAATATTTTCGAATTTTCCATGGCTGTTTTGACGAATTCTCAAAAATTCTCGAATTTTATCATCAGAAGATGAACAGAAGATCAAAATGATTGTCAACTGGGGTATCATAACAATATTAAGAAAAGCATTCCATTCAAGTCATAAATGAAACTAAACGAATTGATAGAAATAATCGACATTTCCTTTGAAGGCATTTTCAGCTATTCCTCACCTACCGTTTTCCTCATCTGTTCATGAACTTCACTTTCGAGAATCAGCTCAGTATATAGCTTTTCTCGTTTCATATCGTTCATATTTGAAGATGGAGCACTTTATCTGTTTCAATTCCATCAGTTTCAATCACAGACCTAAAGTCTGTAAGGGAGATCAGCAAATGCCAAATCAACTGCTTTCGTGCACAGCAAGGCAAAGGACGATCACAGGACAGATCAAACTGTCTACAAATGTCTTGACGATCTCAAAGTAGAACAAACAATCTGTAAATGTCTTGGGGCAAAACTCGGAGCGTATAGAATGGGGCGTATTTGCTTGCAGAATCAGGATCACTTTCGGTGTTCCCCGCGGGTTCGAACTGCGGTGGGGTATTTTGCAAATGAGGTATTTACATTACAAACTTTGGTATTTTATACAGTTGGTGGACGGAAAATAAAGAGGAGAAGAAAAAGTGCGTCTGTCAATCAAATTGCTAGATAACAGTAGAGAGATAGAGAAATAATATTCTATAGCTTTCATTTCTATTTTGAAGTTGCTAATAAATATGCAATTTTTCTGAGGAGTGTGATTTCTTTAAAAAAATTGAAATGCAATGAAATACCGCCAATTTGTCGAGGGCTGCAATTGCGGCTTCTTCGCGCAGATCGCTGAGAAAATCAACAAGTTCTAACTCGTTTATCTGTAATAAACAAAGTGTTTTATCGTCATATGTAAAATTTTCATGTCTATCCTATTTGCAGACTTTGCGCATTTTTTGATTAAATCCACATATGCATCTGCATTTCGAGCAGAAAAACAATTTCTTTGATTTCAAATTTATATAACCGATCGGTTGCATAGGAGAGCACGCATTGGACATTTTATCGTTGTTTTTCAATGATTTTGGACATTTAGTTAGGCTACTCAACCGGAGTGCAACAATCGCATTCTACCGAGTTTTTTCGATGCTTTTTTCCGCTTACCCTACACGGTTGTTTCTTCCTGTGATAGCATCAACTATCAGCATCATAACTGTTCTGTATGATGCTTTTGCAAATATCGTACAAGAAGAATGTGTAGTGATAATAAAATTTAAAATAAACGTGATTCGTGATACCTTTTTTGCCTTCCTATGATCAACACCATCGAGTAGCATCGTTGCTGTATCTGGTCCCATATCGAATATCTCATCGGCTAGAATTTGTGCCTCGGGCAACGACAGGAAATGATCGTTATCCGAGTCGTACTTCTGTGAATGAAATATTAACATCCAGCCCATAAAACTTTTCAAAAATTATTAAACGAAGTTTATATTTAGGCGGAGATTATCAGCAAACGTAGTAAAGAAGCAGTCACATGAAAATATGAAAGCCCTCCAAATTTTGTGCACTTTGTTTGAGAAAACTTCTATTTTACCTTTGAAAGAATCTTTTTTTAAAAGGTTTTTAAAGGTTTTATTTCATCTTTTGAATTCTTTTTCTATAGAAAGCTGAGAGGATTTTCAAAAACTTTTATATAGAGTGTTTCTTTAAAATTTTCGAGGTTTTCTTCCGTACTCATGTAATATTTTTACTATCGTTTCATGACTCATTTCACAAAATGAAAAGTTCAAATTTGTGAATTTTTTGGACGCTTTCACGAATTTAAGTTTCATGTAACAACTGTTTAATGTGGGAGATTATTTATTTACTTATTCCAGTGTATCGAAATGATGAAGCACAAGAATCAGCAAGAAATAGCAAAACGCCCACAAAGCAAGTGTGGAGACAGCAAAGACTCGGCCGCAGTTTGAAAAATACGGGGTTGAGGGGGAGGGGCTACGTTAACAACTTCGGGACAAAACGGATTACAGCGTATGACATGACGGTGGAAATTGTGAATTGTTTATGCTGTAACATTCTTTGGTGAGCTGAAACTCAAGTCCATATCGACTGTTTCAGTAAGGGTAAAATGAAATATTTGTGATAGTGGGACACGCAATTGTCCAGCAAAGAATCAAATCAAGCTTCAAACCTTCGACACTGTGGTGATTCTAGGTTGAACTATACCTGACAGTGTAATCTTGCTGCTATGTGCCACAACTAATATTTTCGTAAAGCAGTATGCACTAAGCGTCTCTAGACAATCCCTAGGAATATGACATTAGAAGCCAAATAGGGAAACTATGCAGCTGTAAGCATTTCAAGATGGTTCTGCAGCAAGTGATGAGGACCTGAATAAATGTATGTCGCAAAGCGCGAGGAATATAGTTTGCAGTTCTGGAACACACTGTTTTCAGCAACAATGGAACACTGCAACCTCCGCTTGAGTTCAGGGTCGATTATAACGCTAAGGTCACGAAGGTCGTCAAGAGGGGGGATAACCTCACCTTTCAGCCACAAAAAATTCATGTCGAGAGTTGATATGAGCAGTGTGACATTTTTCGTGGAAAATATCTAGCTGCCATAATTTCACCCAGTTTATTTTCCATAATCCTTCAGACTCCGGCTTTCTCCTGGTGCGACAAGCTAACTTTAACCTTCAGCCAATTAGATTTGGAAAAAAAAATTGTTAGATTTTCTCAAAGAAAAGGGATATTCGGGAATCTGCTGAATGCAAATTACATAATGCACGCAAAAAAAGTTAAGATGGGCATTAGAAATTCCATTGTGCTATAGAAATGATAGAAATAGGGCAAGCATATTTATAGTTGTAGGATTGTATTCCCTATCATTGCTTTATTTCTGTTGATTCTGGATTTCGATAAATAACTTCTAACCTTCATTATTTCAGCAGCGTCCTTCATAGCGATAGCCCTCAGAAGTCGTCTAACGTGCGTCAACTCCAATACGTTTAGAAACGAATCGTTATTTGTGTCTGCCTGTTGAAAACATTCTCGGATTTGAGTGAACGATTGTCCATGTTCCACATATTCACCTTGAAGCAACTCCGCCTCATTTATTCTCCCATCCTTGTCCACATCGTGCTCCTGAAAAAAAAAATTCCTTCCCTTAAAACATTCCGGAAAAGCCATACATAATCCATTCACATAAATGTCTACATGATAGTTTTCTCCTTATTACTGCTGTTCTCATCTTTGTATTATTAGTGGCAAATTAATTGCTTCATATATATATATATATATATATATATATAATATACGTGTTCATAGATTAAGAGGCTTTCCTTAATTTAATAGTCCCTTGTCTTTTCTTTTATCTCGTGATATTCAACAGTTTTGTCATATACTGCTGAGATGGCAAGAAGTGAAACTAATGGTAACTGCGCGGAAGAGGAAGTGGTGTGGAAGGAAGTGACGAGGAAAACGAAAAGCTGACGCAATATGCGCATCTGCAATTCCGCTGACAATACCAACCAGCTACTGAAATACCCAAAAAGAATTGCTAATCATGTGTACCTAAAAAGTGACCACTTATTCTGAACTTAATTTTCAAGAAAAGTGCAGTGTATTTTTCAGCATCGCCACCATAAAACATTCGAAGAGCCATACATAATCTATGAAGTGAAAAAATAAACTCATTTAGTCGGCATGTTTTATAGATGTGTGATATGTGTCTATCTATAGTAAACGTAGTCATCGACTCCACATTCTCCTAGTCGATCGCTCACCCAATTACAAATTAAAAAATGGCCAGTGAAAGTTTCAAATGGGGATTCATGCCAGGTGAGGTGGCATAATCCGCTGACCTAGTCGATCGCTCGCTCAATCTCCTTCACCCTGCCAATCAGTTTTTTCATTCCTTTTTCCCCAATCAACCACTTTCATAATTCACCAACAATAAGATAAACTAGCAGAATAATGTGTTCCTAATTCAGCAAATCCCATCGCTTGTGGAAATTCTTCATAAAAAGTTCGTTTTTCTGCAATCTAGTCCGTAGAAAATGAAAACGAATCGATTGTGCACAATTTTTTCTCCGCCCTTAAAGGACGGAGATATATCGATCAGTGGTCACGAATGTAACCACACAATTTCAGGTCGCTGTTCTCAGTGGTTGTGGAGTTGAAACAACCGAACAGACAGACCCGAACAATTTACAAACAGTCACAGATAGCGCTGTGTTGCGCTTTAGCGAGGCAAGAGGAATGGGGGAACTAATCACTTACACAATCTGCTGGGACCCGGTGTGGCATGGATGATACATTAGCCGACCAAACCCCGTATAAATTTCGACAGATGAGGTTTTTGGTGGGATGCGATGGGATAACGAGGTTCACAATTTTTTGCTTTCACTAGTACTCAAGGAACATCTTTCGTTCTTTTCACGACGCCATGCATCCTTTTTTGCTATCAACTGTACAAAAACAACTTCATGCTAGTGCGTTGGTTGCAGCCAAGTTGCGTACAAGGTTAAGAAGTTCGAGAGGGGTGATCCTGGACTTCTTACCGAAAAGATAATGCCAATATGTTGATCATTATTTAAGAAATTCATCCAACATTGCTTTGTGATAAAGAATTTTGCTGCAATTCGCATCGTTAACCCATTTTCTATTCCAAGTTCGCTAAACCCAACTTATCCTTTTTCACTTTTACCTTTCATCGCCTTGGAAAAATGTGGTTTTAAAATATGCTGGGAGTTTACCAGCTGTAAATTAACCTCGAACCACTCCTTATCCATCTTTTAAATGAAGCACGAGCTTTGATTAATGCTGGTAATGATCAAGCTTTTTTGTGCCGCACCCTCGAACGATAGTGCATTGTTTTAAAAGAACTGCTGTTGTTCGCTTTTTTTCTTGCCCCATGGACAATTCTATGTGGCAATTTCCTTTAATATCTGCTTTAATGTCAAATAATTCACCTATCAAAGGCAATAAAAATGTCCGGTTCAGATGCATGCTACGGCTCGAACATTCCGAATTGACCGAACTGACCATCTCAATCACTATTGCAAAAGTTTAGTAACTTCAAATTTGCCGGTTCAGGATTAACGATAGGTTGAATTCTTCATGAACGATATTGACCCATAAACGAGCCCAACGGACGGCGATGACTATGTCGCTAACGCGGTAACCGATTCGAAAACAGTAGGAACAATGAATATATGACCGGACAGGTTAGAATTAACGTCCTTTCCCAAATTTATAGAAAAAAACAAATATGATAAACGAGAATAATAACAAATATTATTGCAGTATTGTATATTTGCGTTGAAATACCTTAAGCCACTGTTCAGCCATTCGTTGTGCATTTGCATCGATAAGTTTCTTTGCTGTTCGAAGCTCCGATCTATCAAGCACTTGATCCATATTAGTATCGGAACGACGGAAAATTTCCTGCAAAGTGATTGCCTGCATCTTTTGAATGTGTTGAATTTTTAATGCGTTGATATGTTGAATTTTGTTAGATAAGTAGATATCTGAGCATTTTTATAGGTAGTGAATATGAGAATTTTGCACATTGAGCATAATAATTCACTAATGACGAGGCAATATATACGATGCAAGAATATGGGAACCCAGCACCTCTAGCCCATTTAATGCTGTTTTGCGAGTGTCAATGTATCCTTATTTCAGGGTGCTCGGTATTTTTCGCATTTTAGTGCTTTGAGATTTAAGCTGTATAACTTAAAGCAGCTTTTCACACTACATATTTTCTACCGTCATTGTTGTTGTTTGATTTTTGGTTGTTTTGCACGCAGTCAGATATATTATTTATTCATTTTTACCATGCATATATTTTTCCCAGTTTTTTCGAGGTTGAATTTCCATTCTCAAATTGAACGACGAAATCGATGAAACACCACATAAAATTTATGCGAAACGGAATTTTCAAATATCCCAAAAGGCTTAAATATGAAAATAAGCATAAAGTTGGATTTGTTAGCCCATAAATCAGGCCATTTTCTTTTGCTCGTAGTCTATCAATGATACCCTTCCATCACAAGCTCCATCTTTTTAGTATCATTTTGAATTGAGCCTATCTATAACAAACTTTTTAATTAAAAATTTCAGCATTATTGACACTCGGCAACGATACTTTAGTCTCAAGAAAAATCCATTCGAAATTCCCCCGCACTTAAAACTCAAAGCGCATGCGTGAACTTCACTGGCTGTGGTAAACATGCTCCATGAAAGTTTCGCCATTATTAGAAGAAGAGACTCAAGTCAGCCATATAATTGTTTTCCTTCCGCTGATAAAAAGCACAATATTAGCTCACGCAATAGCAGATGCGACGGAAAAGGGAAGGGTGAGGGAATGAATTCTCTTGATGACCCTCGACGAACCACATAGAAATTTTTTTTTGGCATGAAGTGGTTGAGGAAATTTAAAAAAAAAGAGAGAGAAACTCATTATTAAATTCAACGATAGAATTGTCCCCTCTGGGTGTTTTTTCTGCGCCCTCCACTGATCTTATATTGGTCTCCGGTAATTTTTCACTGGAGAACTTTTCCCAATTTTTTAAAACCTCATAGCTTGGAAATTACACCTCAATTTATATTGCGTTTGCAGAATTATTTTACAAGATCTCTCTGAACGTATTTTCTTATTATGTTTCAGCTGAAAATCGGCTGATATAAAAAATCTCGGCAAGAAGTTTAAATCGACGCAGTGCACTCCACTTTGTTGTTGCAGGGCATTTTTCAAAATTACATGCGTTAGTTTAGAGATCATATAGAAGGTGTAAATTACACATGCAAGTCTTATTTCGTCTCCTCCCTCATTCCCTCACCTCTTCTCGTAATCTCTAAATTCGATCCAAAATATTTCAGACTCTAACGTTTTAACATTACGTTGTATATGTGGGACTCCAAAATATTTTTTCTGTTATTACGTGAAATTCACATTCTCAGCATCGGTCACATGATATCAAAAAATAGCTGTCTTTGAAACACACACTCACTACGATTGAGTAACGAAAGCATTGAATGACGAGATTATTGGTTCAATTTCAATCAACACTCATTAATTCCGTTTTTTTACAAATTTTAGTGACACACAGATATAGAGCAAATCGGATGTTCTCATGCCCACGTCTGTCTGTTTGTATGTTTGTGCTTCCTGCAACCCTTTTAAACATCCTTTCGAAAAAGCTCGAATGCAGTTCATCACTACCTTTAATGGCTCATTTTAATTGCTTGACTTTGTTGAATGGCTTTTAATGACGAAAACGGAGGAGGGTAGGACGGACAATAGTGAAACATTATGTCACGGAAAATGAAATCTCTTGCTGTCCTCGAGACAATTTCTCAGCTAAATTGGAAGATCGCAGACGTTTTGTTCCTTCCTAAAACCCTTCGTTTGGTTGTTGTTCATTTTTTGATAGGGCTCTTTCAGTTTTGTGCATGTGAAGAATAAAAAAGGAAAGTAGCTGAAACTTTCATCAAATCTCTCACCCTTTTAAACGGTTTCTTTCCAAACCAAACTAACCATTCGGCTCCACTCCAAATATTACTGATGTGTTGGAGAATGGACGTTTTATTGTATTTAAGAACATAGATAAATAAATAAACAAAGAAATAAATAAATGAATAAATAAATAAATAAATAAAAAATAAATAAATAAATAAATAAATAAATAAAAACAACATCGAATCAAAACAGCAGACCATAAGAACTTACGTCGCTTATTTCAGGTGTTGTTTTATAGTCGACGTATGCCATTGTGCGCAATTCACGGCCATCCACCATTCCATCGCCTGTTATGTCAAAGTGCGAGAACATTGCGTTTTCTGTAATAGAGTGATCTCTCTTATGGTGATATCGGATTTGAGATAAAAGTACTACATTTTAAGAGAAGCAAGTACGATTGGGCATCTCTTTCATTTTATTGGCTCAGCGAGTATTTTCCATTCTATTAATGCATCGTGTTCCATTCTGCAGTATATAATTCGATTGCCCGCACAACCTTCTATTCAAATTTCAGTAATATTTTTTCTCCGAGAAATAATGAATAGCTGCAATCCCCTTTATTGCACACATTCAAACTGCTACCGTATTTCAAATAGCGTTTTATGCGGAAAATTGATTAGGTTTCGATGGCGGATGCTCTATGTCAAACGATGTGCGACAACAGGCGATTTTATACTCCGCTGATTAACCAACTGTGTAAATTATCAGCAACCAATAGAGCATATAGGAAAATAAATGTATATTTTAACAGGCCAATTTAGGTGACCACAATGATACGATTAACGACCCCAAAATTACTGTAAGAGATCGTCTTAAAGTCATATCCATCAAAGTTCAGAATCCCAACTTCGATGATCCCAAATTTGTAATTATTAGGCAGTTGGGATGGATGTGGTTGGAATTTAAGCCCCAGACAATCTGAATTTCTAGATCTATCAAAATCGGCCTCCGCTGAAGTTTTCGGGGTGCTCCTCGGATCGTCAGAGCGCGCAAAACTCATGGTCTTTCTGGAAATTCACGAGCGCATTATCACACTGTCGTTGTTCGCTTCCTTCCTCCTGCACAATGTGAAACTCCTAAAAGGTGTCCTACCTATTTTTCTCACCTTTTCCAAAAACTTATTCTCTGTCATCACCGTATTTCGTACCTCACCAAAAAGAGAGCGGTAAATCGTCGCAAGAAGACGATTGAAAATTCCCAACGTAGCAACATACTGTTGCAAAGCAGGAAAAGGGAATTCGAGATAGGAACATCATAATAGCGCCACGATAAATGTTAGGGGTTCAATATTCCACAGTTTCAAACTGCTTAAGTGCAATAGCTCGGGATGTTTCAATAGTGGTAACCGCTGGGTTTTCAATATATCAAGCCAAGCCTTCATAATCAACCATCCCCATGCACAAAAATTTTTTAGCGATTCTAAGAGCGTTCACGTAGAAATGTATCGTAGTTTCGTCGGTGCAGGTTTACAACAGCTGCCGATTTCCGATAAGCTATGTCATTGTCGGTTAGAGATGCGAGTGAAGCTCGAGAATACTGCACCTTGCCGTGCACGACAAGTCGAGGCTCACTCACTTTGCTCTTTGAATACAGTTTTGGGGGCGGAATGCGGATTAATTTGAGCGATTATGATTGCCAATAGAAGCACAAAAACAATCCCCACTTTGCAAATGCAGAAAATTAGGACGTGCTCTGGCCCTGAATCTTTCACTTTAGGTCAGTCATCAAGTTGCCCAGAATATGAGGCTACTGACTAAAATATGAGCACCTTGAGTTTCGAGACCTAAATATCTCAGGATTGTCCTGAGCCGAGGAGCGTTCTGGCCATCCTCGTGATGGAGGGGGTGGAGAAAAGAATCTAAGGGCACTGGGAAAATAATCCGAAATTTTTATTCAATTTTCCATAAGAAAACGTACCGTTGTGAGGAGCACATATGGCATTACTCCACAATAAAATGAGCAGCAACGCATCTCTCATATCTGCAAAAATGTTTTTTTCATCTCATTCAAAACGTTAGTGCGGTATTAGAAAAAGTCATCCAATAAGTTCGCGTTTTGCCTTGAAGATTCTTTCATCGAAAAAAAAAGAAATTTGAAAGCAAAGAAGCTGTTAAAGACAAAAACTAGACCCTGATTGTCGGAGTGACAAAGAAATTCTAATTCGGTCTTCCGTTTTCGAAAAAGAAATTTTTTTGCAAATTTGCTTCGTAGGATTTTTTTTAAAATGATGCTACCGAACAACCAATCACATCAATGTTGAGTTCGTGAACTCTCACTGCGAAATACGACGAATAGGGAGCATATCAATAGCTCAACATGCAATATCCATTTAAGTGATAAAAGTAAGCACAAACTTCTCTTTAATGTAACAAAGAAGTGAGCTAATCGAGGCATCAAGCGTGTAAATGCGAATAATTCATATATGAGGCCTGAGAATATTCATGCTCTTTACTGGGCGGCGACTTCCAAGAGATACTGCTTCAAGGGACGGTCAGCAAACACCGCTTATCCACTCTGCGAAGTCAAAATATTGGAATTGTTTGCATTTTCGTTTTTTGTGAACATATCGAAAAGAAACTGTAACATCGCATTACTCTAGTTCATTGCTGCGATTAATTCTTAGAACGTTCAATCAGTAAAATAGTAAAGCTACTATTTAGAAATAGAAAATGTACCATAACTTTTTGAACATAATTGCTCTGGTACTCCATTTTCCCACATTTCAAGAAAAGCTATACCATTCGAGGTTCCCGTTTTTCAAACTTACCTTGTACTGAAGCCAACCCATTCTATTTTTCAGCTTCCACAGCAGAGATAGAATGAATATTTCCCATCCAAGAGGGAGCCTCTAGTTTGCTAATCTTCCAAGGATGAGGAGACTTCCTCCCCTAGCAAAGTTTCTATTCAAACGTCTCTTGAAGGAAACACGGTGTCCTGGTTGTTTATTCTACAAAGATGTTGGTTCTTTTTTTTTTACTGTTCTTCTCAATCCAGTAGTAACATAATTAAGCACCATTGCACAATTAGTTGACGGTGAAACTATTAAATGTTGAATGCGTTCTCAATGAAATCCAGCCGATAAGAAAACTTTCAATTAGGAACTCTTGGAAATGCTTTAATTAAGAGTGAAGATAATTAATTTCACCTACCCAATGCTTTAAACCGAATTCAAATGAGATGACTACCAGCATTGTAAAATTGAATAAATTTAACTCAGTTTAATTAATTATTATGAGATTTTACTTGATCGAAATTAATGCTGAAATTCTTCGAACCAATAAATAAATATTCCGCCTGCGGAATCGTTCTCTTTATTTGAGCAAATGTTATACTCGTCTAACCTCGATGAACGCAATTTTGTCTAATGAAGTGCGAAAACGGAAAACGAATTGAGTCGTATAAGAATATAAAACGAAATAAATTTTGCAATGCACATAAGGGGGTAATGAATAAAATTAATATTCTCTTGTTGAGAATTTGAAAGTTAATTTGTCAATAAAACTAACACATTATTTAGAATTCAAATAGCTTTTAGTTTAGCTAGTTGATTGAATATTATGATAGAATCATAAAAGAGAAAGCATTCAATTATCAAAGTTTTCGCGTAAAAATTTCTTTCTATTATCTGTACAAAACTCTAAACTATGCCAATGAAAAATATCTTCCATTATTCATTTATTCGTTCTACATTCCGGAAGTAAACGTGAAAGGATAGCAATTGAGTTGGAAAACTTGTCACTGAAATTACAAAGTTCAATAAAATAATCTGTTTCATGCAATAAATTGAGCTGCAATTAGCGAAATGGTTGCATAGAAAGCGCTACAAAGTATCGGCTGCATAAAGATTTTATATGGTGTACGCACCGCAGATACAGAAAAACCGAAGAGAATATAGGTAGACATGGAAGTGCAGAATTAACGTGAAGAGAGAGCATGTGTAACGACGGTTCTAAGTGAAAGCATACAAAATCTAAAGTACTAAGTAATAAAGTTCTTGCAAAGCGCAAGACTAAGGGATACGATATATGCAAAACTTCGATAATCTATATGCTACATACACAAAATTTTTGCAGTTTTCAAGATAAAACCTTTCAATATTGAAAATTGAGCAATGCATTTTGAGAAGGAACGTAAGAGGTGCAACGTTATCAGAATTGTAGAATGACGAATATACGCTAAGGGGAGTGAACTTTGGGGGTAAAAGGTTAGCCGCAAATGAGCACATCGAGCCGTTTTTGGGTCAGACGCCACTCCATACTTCACCTTGTATGCCCTTCAAATGTGGGCGGCACATGAATGCCGTTGTGAGATATACAAATGACAGAATTCGTCTTTAATACGAACACGTCGAAGTGCTTGCTGAGAGAAGCTTTCAGGGAATCACTGGCACTGAGTACCACAACTTGTTTACTTCTTTTGCAGCAATATGGAAGCCACATAAAGGCAACGAAAAACTTTGTGTGCTTGTACATTTTATTCGGAGTTCACAGTCGCCCTCCACGAAAAAGCCTCAGCCGAGGCTAATTCCAAAAATTCATTCATTTTGGAATGCATGGCCCCCCGTCACGAAGAACTCCGCTTAAAAAATCTCCTGCCATCCTCTCAGAAGATTTTTTGAGACTAAGCCAGCCGCGAAGGCACGAGGATCGTGCAGGACTCCCCGTGCGTTCCCACTTTGGCGCGCAGAAAAAAAATTCTCCATAGACTCGCAGGAACATGGGAAAACTCAGCAATTTGTGTGTTCGAGCAAAATACTCTTACGAGAAAGGTGATGCTTAAGTGTTAGTAAAGAAACAAAAATTTATTGCAAATAACATTACCCGGATATAATAGGCAACGGAAAACGGGACAAGCTGAAGCTGGACTAGCTCAGGGTTGCCATTTCATAAGGAGATTCGTCTACAAACGATCAAACAAAGTAGCAGAGCTTGACAGAATTAAAAATAAAACGTTGAAGTTGAAAAAAAATTGGATGACGTCAGAACTGTACTATCTATCATTTTAATCACATCATTTCAACGGCATAACACTCTAAGGAATAGCAAATTTCAAACATTACCGTCATATATAAAGACAACAGCGAAGCGGAAATGTGCCAAGTTATTGGCCTGTATCGTAACTGTCCTACTAATAGAAATTCTTTGAACTTTGTGTTCGGTCATAATTTATTTGCAGTGGAGTCGAAAATGTTGCGTTCTTAGCATGTTTTTCACGTAAATCTTCCACTAAAAACTCATTCAATCGAAATTATATATGAAATGAATCTCGCAGAGGTAAACGATCGTTCAAACTGATATCAAACTTAAGCCACACATACTCCTTCAGCTGATGGAAAAAACGCTTTGAATGAATGAAAGCATCTGCAGTTTATTCATAGGTTACTTGGCGAGATATAATGGAAACCTATGTAAGCTATATATTTAACTGAATAAGGAGGCCATTGTCGTTGGTGCAATGCAAGCTTTCATCTTCTCATCTATCATGCCCTTTTTGTCTTTTCATCCTCCCTCTATTTGCTGGGACAGTAGTTCTGCAGGCAGCGAATGTTCAGCTTATTTCCAACTTTAACATTTGGAAGCAAAAAGAAATAACAAGGAAAACAATATTAGATCGACATTAACAACCAGCACTTAGTAAAAACTTCGCAATTTTTTGAATCCTACGTTTATGTTGCCCCCTCCGAAATTTCGAAAACTACATCACCTTATGCTCTGTCATCTCAGAAGTTTCTTAAGCTATATTATTCTATCTATACTACAGAACTCCAAAATTTAATAAATTATGCAGCTATATACTCTGTTGGATCCAAATTTTCAAAAGCTGTGATATAATGTACTCTACCGTCAGAAAATTTCTCAGAGTGTGCTATATTATCTCCTACCACCCCGAAAAATTCATAAGTGTGCTCTTCTCATTATGAACAAGTATAGGTGAAGTTTTGTGGGGCTGTCACCTTCCCCGTGTTCTGCATCCCACCCGCAGCCTCAAGTTCGTTGTCGTTTTCACTTTTTATCATTTTCATAGGTGAAAAATGAGCTCCGCCAATTCCCCACATTCTCCGCATCTTTATTCCGCATCATTGTGGCTTTCTTATTAGAAAACACTGCGGCATTAGGGCAGTCACTTCATGCATCATCTCTAATGGAAACCATATGCGTCAGCAATCACTTTTTGAAAATACCATGTCCCCGCTAAGCCAAACGTATTATATTACATTTTCCCTTCAGAAAAGTTTCTTAAAATGCGCTATGCTATGCAGCAAATGCCCTGAAAAAATTCATCAGCTGTTCACTCAACAGCAATGAAATGCAGGTAAAATTTTGATACATTATGCCGAGTTCTCACCTTTTAGACCCCTTCATTTCGCCCGAAGCATCTGATTCCTTGTTGTTCTCACGTTTATCATTTCCGTAGGAAGAAAATTAAGCTTCGCGAGTAAGCTGCGTTCTTTGCACTTCTGTTTTTCGAAAACAATGCCAACATTTCCAAAGTCTCTTGTTGCCTTATCTCTGAAACAGGTCCTTTTCATTGGCAACCACTCGTATACGCAAAAATGCCGAAGATGGCGATTCTAGTTTCCGTTTTAAAGAAAAAAAAATGATTTCTTTATCGCAAATTCCTCAAAATACATGAGGAATTTTTCAAAAAAATGCGCAAACGCTTCAAACAATAAGAAAATTTTCAGCGAATTTCATAAAGAATCCGAAAAAAATATTTGAAACTTTTCATTGGAAATGTTTTCGGCAAATAAATATTTTAAAACACTTTTTTACTTTTTTTAAACCATTGCTCACAGTTTCTACATAAACATGAGGAGATGCTCTGTTCATCGCAGTCATTTTTACTCATTTCTTATCAGTGACCGTTATCGTCTCTATGACGGCTCTGAACAACATCTCGCATTATTATTGAACGAGACTTGTTCATTTTCTCAACAAGTTGCCGCATTTTGAATAATGTTTGATCTGATATAATAATTGCCGATTCTCATTCATTCATATATGCATACGACCATTAATCCTCTCATTGAATAAATGAGTTAGTATTCAACCCGTCGAGTTTTTCCCAATTGTTTTTCCATTTGAACTTGCATATTTAATAGAAATGTATGTCAGCGATTTAATATTCCAATCAGCAAGTGTTTTTACCTACTTTGTAGAATATCAATCAAGTCACTGTTCACTAATTTGCCTATTTTTTTGGACACTTTCTTACTAATAGTGTTACATATTCACGAAATTGATGTGAAAATTTTACTAAATTTAGTCTCATCATATTGCTTACCTCTAGTGTTATAAAAAAAACTTGACTTCAGCAAACATCATAGGTTTACTGAATTCATCTGAAGAAACAGAATAGAGTTATAAACTTCGTTGTTTTCAGCCATCTACAACTTTTGCACTCTAATTTAATCGAAAGAAACGATTGTGAAGATGTAGAAGTAACATGTGCAACACAACATTTTACGAAAAATGTGCATTACATTGTTTTTTTTTTCTATGAAAAAAAGCTATTTTTCTCGGATGTATTTTGAAAAGGACCTGATATGGATCTATGAAAAAAAATGCCTCGGGCAATATGCAATAAGCTAAAAAATGAGAACCTGCTGGAAAATCAGTTTGTTGGAGTAATTCGTGTGTGAAATTTGCGCCTAATGAGCGGAACATATTTCATCGTTTGCCCCCTTTAGCAGTACAATTTGTGGATTAATTAACTACAATACACCAACAACGTTTCGTATGATCAGAGGGTAGTGGAATTTGTTTCTTTAAAAAGCCCTATTTTAAAATTTCGTCTTATGTTATGAAAACCTCTAAACCAAAATTGTCAAATCCGCAAATTTAAATCATTAATTCCCAATCTGAAGCAAAAATATGGAGGGAAATTATTAGTTATTTCATTAATACCCAATCAAGATCAAATCTTCACATTTGCGTTTTCATTGCTTTATTATTCCTACAATAGATTTCCTATACGAATCGATGCAGAAAACGAATGTGAAATAGAAGAAAAATGAAGAGAAGGGAGGAAAACAAATGGAAGGACAGTGCAAAACGAAAGTAAACAATTTTAGATAACATGTGTTTGATAACGATGAGATATTTTCGGTCATATAAAACTGTTATCACCTAATGACCATTCATTTCATATCTCAATGCTGCGATTATGCAGATTTTCTTAATGTTGAGTGAAGTCGTTAAGGTGACAATTTTCCTTAAAATGGATCCTGCGATAAGCTACAAGTGATCATGTTGAGCTGAAAAGGGCCTTTTTGATTAGATTAGGTGATAATGGTTTCAAATTAGGCGGAGAGTGATGATAATATTTTTCAATTTAATTCGTATTATTCCCAATTCATCATTTACAATTACTTATCGACTAATTACTCAAATCAATTTCATCGCTCATATTCATACGGCACCTTCTTAGTACACTTTCACTGAGGGAGCAGCAATCGGTCCGTAGTGTAGAATATATTTTTTGCTAAAGCTTAGCTCCAAACAAATATTCGATGAGAAACTTTTGTGCCAAATTATGTTTGCATGCCTGCAGTTTCAAGTTAAAAATGCTTGTACTATCATTTAATATCACAAATAAAAGCTCTGTAATATGTGTCAAGAAGGGTATTTGTGAAATAAGGAAATTTTTCATTTGAATTCTTCCCCTCTTATCCTCCTCTTCTGCACCGCCTGGTCATAATCTCTTTTTTAAATGTTTGAAAACATGACTTTAGAAGCTTAAAGGTATGAAACTTTGCATCTATTGAGTCTATTAATGGTAAGTGGAATTTCTTTGGCTGGTACTATTGCAAATGCTAAACAGCCGAACTGCTTCTGTACGTGAGAACTAACCACAGCATCTTGTTCTCAAAGTTTTCATAGGTGAGAGTTGACAGCAATGAGAGCGTGGCTAAAGGTGTATATTCACTTGCAAAATCTCTTATTTATTTACCTCTCTGCAGCCGTTATTATTCATCATTGCCGTTCAATTGAAATATCGAAATATTTCTTTGATGGCTTATCGTTTATCGTTCATGCTGAAAGTATGCGACTCACAGATGAGAAATAATAAATAATCATTGGAAACGACTGATAGGTTAGCTTATGAGGAGCTTTGTCCTCTTCGTACAACAGGAATGATTAACGATCAACTTTATCAATGACACGGCCGCTATTTTATAAATACTAGAAAATCTGTCATATATGCAATGAGGAACGGGTCAAAATAAAGTTTTGGCTCGGGATTACCATTAAAATGTTTAAAAAAAGTTATAAGATCTTTTTTAGAATGTTAAAAAGGGCCTGAAAAGCAGAAAGAGCATTATGAGCCAGCAACGTTGGCACACTTTTTGATTTGTTCACTATGTGAAATATTCGCAGTTTACAGGCTTAATGAATCTCATCACATTCAGCGCTTTGATCGCCTTTACAAATGCGATAAGCCATACGGAGCAATTCACGAATATAAAGAAGAAATTATCGAAAATCACCGACTACTATGGCTTCCTCGATGCTCTCGACATTCCATACTACAGGCCAGAAAATGAAGGCAAGAATTTTCATATTTATGTGCACTTGAGAAACTCTACTCAGAAGCATCTTCAATCGCCATAGCAAGTTTGAGTGCGAAAAAAGTTTTCGCATACGAACATTTCGCATCTGCTTTGTGTTAACTTGCCTAAGAAGAGTACTGTATGTTTGCATACAAACTATGGTATAAAAAATGCATTTCCATAGTTGATTGTGAATTTGCGTAAAATTCTCATGATGCTTTGTCGGCGAATAATGTGGCTCTCACATGCAAAAGTTTTCGGAAGACCAGTCGAATTTGAGCTGTATTCACAAAGCACTCAAACCGGGTCCTATTCTAGTCACAGTCGAACCGAAGCTGGCATTTCAAAATTTAGGAATGACTATCTCAGCCAAGAGATAGCATCATACACATTGGATGATAGAGAGCTAGAAAATGTTTGCAAAAGGAAAATTTTTTAGCGAACGTTCATATCCCTTATTCAGATCTCCGATCAATTTAATAACAAGTATGGAATGTGAAACGAAAAAAAATCTATTGAAATGTTGTGTCTTCAACTTCAATCAACATCAGTATTCCGTCAATATTTGCAAACAACGCTTTCGTTGTTCTTAAATGTTTCTCATTTATTATTTTATTCGCATTTGTGCAAAACGAACAATTGAACCTCATAGCAAATTCATTTCGATTATCAATGTTTATTGCTACTGACAAACCACTTAAAATCCACCGCGTTTTCTTTTCAGTAGAGGTCCTCGGAGTTGCAAACCAAATGGAAAAGTCAGAAATGCGAGCAAATGTTCACGACAAGTTCCGACAATGTAATTTTTTCTGCAATTCTTGGACCGCCAAGCTTGAGTAAATGTAAACACTTTGATCTGAAAATTTTCACGAGTTTGATTAGCGTATGCGGACAGACGGACACGGACAAGACAGAGGGATAGAAAGACAGACACCATACATACGCATGGACAGGCATCGTCGCCATGCATTACGGCACAGAAAGCGCATAAAGGGGATGAAAATAGCAGAACATTCGTGGCAGCATTCCACTTTTACAATTATGCGACAAGCGTCTCAAACACAAAAAGAGACACAACTTATTGAACGGTTAATACATCTGGGAATGAATTTCTGGTATATCGTTCTCTAAGAGTGTTTAACTAGAGATTTTACTTTGCAACTTATATAGCAGCGTTTATTATGAACTTTTCTATGCTCCAATCTGTGTATCTGAAGCTGAATGCCTATTTTCCTCTGAAAGCTGCCGTTGCCGCTTCCTACTTTAAAAAAAAGACCTCATTTTCGTGGATGGGAAATTCTCTTCTTGGACTCACTCCAGTTGTGAATTTAACGAGCAGCCGTTGAATGGGCTACGTCATGAAGTTATTTTAGAACTGCGTAAGACCACGGTCTAATAGACGATTGCAGCGGAACTATTCGTAAAGCTATAGTTTTGACTGTAATGTTTGATCAAGAATTATGGCAAAGCTCTTGTCGGATTCTTCGTATGCCCTCTCATAAGTTAAGGAAAACGAATTGCAGATAAAATGGCAGACATAAAGCCGGGCCGAGATAGATGTGAAACGACTAAAGTCTGTATACCGACTCGACCGGCGATGGACGATCTCCTCAGCAAATCGCAACAAAGTTATGAACCAGGGTAAGATATATTATTCTCAATCGATAAATGTTTATTAAGCTCTATTTGTGTATTTTATTAAAAATTTTGTAAACTTCGTCGTTTTTGATAGCTCTAAGAGAAACTCCATTAATATTGTGCAAATAATTAAAGCGTTTAGCAAAATGACTTACCGGTTATCATCACAATCCGTTTACACAGTCAGCACTCGTTTTGTTAACGCAGGATGCTAATTTAACTTTAAAATTTTACACTTTCATGTTGATGCAATGTTTTGAAGCATTTTCTGAGCAGATTTAGCACTTTTATATGAAAAAGTTGTTGTATCAGTCGGCAATATTTAAATGGTAAATGATGGTATTTCACGTTCTAGCCTGCAAATAATTGGTATCGAACGAACGCCTAAGGTCAACCAGCTTGCCATAAATTCTCAAAAATTCTTTGTTTTGAGATGACAAGTTTTTGTAGATTTATAGCACATCTGATTTCAAGAAAATGTCTTCGAATTTCACTGCGATCTTTTGTACCCTCTTTTTTGTTTTATTGTGTGTTCCTCCTGTACCTTTAATATGACACTTAGCAAGATTTCAGTTGATAGTTTTATAAAGCGTTTTAATCGCTTACTCTTCAACCTTGAATTCAAGCATAGAGTAGTGAAAATATCAAACTCATACCCGCAGTTGTTAATTTTTTGAGGCAAATGCTTCGGGATTTTCTTAGAATTTTTAAAGCTCAACTGTCAAATGATTTGAGAGAGCAATTGTATCCGTTCTGTTATGAGATGATGCAATGTCGTGGATCGTGTTGCGATGAAGAAGTTACCTGTGAACCCATCGAGAGTGAATCGATCAAAAAACCCGTAATTCTTTTTTTGTTAGAGTGTTATATATTTGAAGACATTGGTTCTTATAGGCAGTAAGTTGATTTTACGCCCCACAACTTGAATGAAAGCATTTTCCTTCCATGCTGGCAAGTTTTCGATTGACTCTCATAAATAAGCGTTTGAGAACATAATTTCTCGCACATTTACAGTGAAAAGAGGAAGTGCGATTGTATTGTTAGTAACGAAACTCGGGAGAAACTCATCAAATATTTTCTTCTCTCGTCTCCTGCCCACCCCCCCCCCCCCCCCCCCCCCCCCCCCCCATCACTGCGACTGCTGCACCACCTCTTTTGGCCGAAAATAAATAAACCCTTTCCGTTCAACAAAACAGTAAGCCAGTGCTACGTTTCTGCAATTTGTTAGGTGATTTAGTGAATGTCCAGTATGAACAAAACATCCATCACAATGTTGCGATAGCCTTTTATTACAGGGAGTTATTTGAGGGCTTTTGATAATTGTGGCTTGGAAAGGAATTCTCGCTGTTTATTAAACTGACAGTGATGCAGGAGGGGTGGAAGAAAGGAGCGAGGCAGTCCCTATAGGGTTTCGAGGATAAATCTGGGTTGATATGAAATGCTCTCAACTTCCGTAGGTTTTAAAAAAGTTTGATTGGCGGATTTGAGGATCGAAAACAGGAGTAATTGCATGCAACTTAGCCTGTCACCAGCAAAATTTAAGCTATTAACCGTAAATGAGTGAAATGATTTCGGATTTGGTATTCGATGCCAAAAACTTGCATCGACTAATTTCATGATTCCGGTATCTTGGATCAGTACTTCATCAAACCTCGATCATTCTGTGGAAATGAGAATATTCCATCTTTCCGACACGAAAATCGCTGCTACTATCTTTATAGCGAAATAACATAAGATATTCATTTTGCTCACCATCAAAAAGACCGATGTGGTGAGCGCTTTTTGCATCAACGCAGACAGTAACAAATTACTGCTGAAAAGCAAACAATTCTCATGATAAAGGCAAGAATTCAAAAGAGACCTTCAAATCTACTAGATTCTCGAACATAGATATACGTATATGACAGACGGACAATCGCACACGGGTAGTGCCAAATTACCTTCAGTATTATATGCAACCAATCTTCCCTATTGAAGTGAGGCACTGTGTTTAAGTATTCCAACTATCCTTTTGATCATATATTTCGCGATCAAAAAGTTCCATAACTTATGAATTACTTCGTAGATCAGGCTGAACTTAAGCATTTTAAATTCTTTCGGATTATGAATTGTATTTAGCAGATGTCACCTCTCATAGTTTCTTTAGAGCTGGATGGAATAGAACTGGTACGAGCACATAGACAAATACATACGCGCACAGACAAACACACAAGCGCGCATGTCCATAGACACATCACACACGTACGCATGCGCGCACACAAACAGACAAATGCAGAGTATGAAGTGCTGACGAGATGGTTCTTGCTGAAGATCAGGCAAGGTGTCGAAATTTCTGAATTTTGAAATGTGAAAGTTTCCACCAATTGTAGAGTCGTTCAGCTTAGAAACCCCTTTTGCAGGTAATGCGTGTTGTCTACGACCCCAGCACCTCGCGTTTCGTCATTGACGATATCTACGAGTTCGAGTTTCGTCAGGATCTCTCATGTTCCTGTGGCAATTGCAGCCGTAACATCGTAGAAGCAATTGAATGCCCAGAAGGCAAAAAAGTTGCTAGCTCTTGTGCCTGTGAATGCGAGAACTTGAAGGAGAAAATCGCATGCAAGGGTAAACGATATCAGCTACAAGAATTTAAAAACTTTGTGCACCCATATCAACTTAACAACTAAGGCAAACCTACCAGTAAAAACTACCCTGTCCTTGACAAGTAAAAACCATTTTTTATGCGATAGACGATTTTTAGGAGAATGATGAGCAAAGGACGCAATCAAAACATTTGTGAAGTCAGTCGTCAAAGCGAACAGTAGGTGGGTGCGTTAGGAAAAGAATCTCCGTTGAGGGATTTGGCTAAGTGACTCGCCATAGTCTCGTTCATAAGTTTTCTCGAAATGTCACAGCGAATAATTTACATTTTCAACTTTCAAGTTTCGTTGCGGAAAGTGATGAACAACAACAATAAACGCATCGATATAGAGTGTAGGAAGATTCAGTGTTTTCGAGTGCGCTCTTTATATATTTCATTCAAATGGATTTGCAGAGAAGGAAGGAATGTGGCGATGGAACGAAGAGGAATGCCAATGTGTATGCGAAGTACGAGAATGTCGTCTTGGTGCATTGTTGAATTACGAGACATGCGAATGTGAGGACGATGGCGAATAGGCTATAATTTCTTCACTATCAACTGCATTTTTGTTCACTATTTTCGCTTGCTCTATTTTAAAATCACACACAATATTCGTCTTTCCTGCCAATAATACACTAATGTGTGGAAAAACACGAGCATATATATATATAATATATATATATTGAAAAGCACGAATAAACACAAGTATAAATACAGGCATAAGTAAACGTACGCAATTGCAAGTGTAAGTACACCATATATGCATAAGTTCAGCTCACCATCGCACTGAATTTTTTAGTTTGGTGCACTGGATGTGCTTTGTAAAAAATTTTCGTTTCCATGCGGAACTTAACTTCGGTTATCCCAGCTGGGTGACGATTGAAAAGCCATGACATGCCAGACCCCAAATAAAAAAGGCCGATTGTTGGAATTATGCACAAAACGATGCTGAACGGCCACATTAAGATTTGTTCCGAGTCGCAAAAGTGATTTTCGAGATTGGAACACGCCCGCAGATAGGCACATGGGAAATAAAGCTTTAAAGAATTTGGGTTTTCTTTTTTCCCAAAGCAAAAAAAAGCACAAAAGAACAATGAAGTAGCAACTCGTATGCGTTTTCCTATGTGAATAACCGGCTTTATAATCGTCAGTCGAAAATTCAGCCACATTTATCCCACTGTATAAAATTTTAAACTCTACGGTACTTTAAAATGAAAATGAATGAGGCGGAAGTTGACCAAGTGGAATGAAACTGGCACCAGAAAATCAACTCATCGTGTGCGTAGTATGCAATAAAATTCACCTCTGTGCATTTTGCATTTTATGAATTGAAGCTGTCGGATAAACAAAGAATATTCGTAAGGTCATAGGCAGAAATGTTCTTCGCAAAAAACCTCACCATTGAATGTCAATGTGCACCAATCTTCCTGTAACATCATCTGGTGTTTTGCTATCTCCTCAAACCCATAATATGACGGCCGATATCATTTAGAGCGTATTGTTCATTCTTTTATTGTTCCTGCAGTTCAACCCCATTTCGGTACTGATTGTTGTTTTTGTGAAATGTCTTATTGGTAGATTTTTTTTTTGATAAACCGATAGCATTCTTCTTTCAAAGTACTTCCTATCTTCTCAGCAAGCATCGCATAATTCAGTCCTTATAGAAAACTGTCCATTCTGTCGGTGCGTTTCTTCGGAGTCATCTTAATCATATATAATGCTAAATATGCGAAACGCAAGGAAGAGCCGCGTGCCTCTATTACAGCGGAAATCATGGTTCAGATTCGGGTAGAAATGAAGGCAATCTATGATATGCAAACGCTAATTCGGGTAGAAATGGTTGTCATATTCGAGTTCAATACGATAATCACCAAATCTCTGCAGAGCACTGCAGCGGCAGTCAAATCCATGCAAGAGACACTAATGTGAGGCCAGATGATAATCGCTTCGCACCATCACGTACAAGATATCGAACAGCAGAAACTGCGAATGCGATCAGTTGTTTTGGTTGAGACAGTCGAAGTTCCTCGTCCAATCCCACCATAAGAAAGAAACCCCTCCTGTAGAAACACTGTGGAAAAGGTTGTAGACATGTTTGATTCAGACATGGTCACCTAGCAAGTGTTCGGGACGGAAGCATTCGACAGGACCTATAACGAAGACTTCCTATCTTCTCAGCAAGCATCGCATAATTCAGTCCTTATAGAAAATTGTCCATTCTGTCGGTGCGTTTCTTCGGAGTCATCTCAATCATATATAGTGCTGAGTATGCAAGATTATTTTTGGCAAGACCATTATTTTTGGCAATCTTAATGAGGACAACAGGTTCTGCAGAACGAGAAGGAAGCTCTAAAATTCAATTTTTGTCAGGAAATATACATAGGTCCTTCTCTGATGGTGGAATAGAAAAGGCAGCTGTTGCTTTTCGTGCACAGTTAAGGAGATCGTGTCATGAAGTGATCAGATTATAAAGCGGTCAAAAAAAAAAACCAGGAGCCTGAAACACTGAGGTACCTAGAGGGGAAGTGGGAGCTGTGAACTTGCCAACCCAGAAGGACAAATACATCGAGTAGCTGCGCGCTTCTCGGTGGACAGAGACCTTTGAGTAATATATGTGGCTGAGGTGTATACTCTTGAACTGTCGACTGTCGTAAATAACCTTCCACAACTTCACGCACTTCAAAGTCTCGGACGTCTCAAGGTTACTGCATGATTTGAAATGCGGCTCAGTCACAAAATTTCTGACTGCTTTCTTTTGATTGGCGATTCCTATAGAATTTTTCGTAGAGAATGAAATAATGACTTAAAGGGGGTGGAGGGTGAAGGTAACACCCTTGACCAAAAGCCACTTTCTGCGTGCTTTACTTGGGTCGCAGTTCCTCTGCAAGGATTTTGATCGTCGAGCAGCTGCAGTATGATTGTAGAGCAGCTCGACTGTGACCATACTGTGATAGTAGAATAGTGTACACTATGAAATGCTCTTGTAAGCGTCGCTTTGGTACTATGAGTAGGGTGTATAAGAACTCTTATTGCCCACTCTGATTCAGCGTTCATTCGTTCGTTCGTTGGTGTCGTTCGTTGTTTCTTTGTCTGTCGGTGCACTGCTCTTGAACCCAGGCGGGGCTGTGGTCGACTAATAAAGGTGTTTGGCTTTGTATCGGGGTGCTCGAGAAGAAACCGATGGCCCGACAAGGATATCGGGTCGTTATACGTCGATTCTGATTCTGAAATGATCTGCATGGCTTTTTATGTCCTAACAGAAGTTGCTTTCCATCAATTTTGCTACACGGAAAATCATTTTGTGATGTTTATGTAGCGAGAAAACTTCGTAATATCATTAGCAAAGAAATGCAGTTCATTACCTCTCTGTGATTATTGATGAGTTTAATATGGATATCAATTTTCATTAGTTACCGAAAGGTCACCGCACGGGTTTCGTAGATTTCAGAAACTTTGTCCAAAGGTAATGGCTTGTTCGCTTCCACCGATTCGTCAATACATGATAAGAATGCGCCTAATTTGTTAGTGAGTAACGGCGTTGACATTACCCTAAAGTATGAGTATTTACCTAGTTGTGTCATAAGCGATGACTGCATTGTCGTCTTCAAAATATTTGAGTTTGTTGTGCTGTTGGCTTTGATTTCGTTTCGAGACAACTAACTGATCTTAAATCCATTGCTATTAAAGAGTTGCCTGAGTGAGAATGAATCTGGGATCATTTCATAAGGACCACATCGTCCTTCTAAAAAAAGGAGCGACAACATTGAGCTATTCGTTCAGCTGTATATTTCGGTTAGTCGTTGGATCGTTTCCCGACGCTTCAAAAATGGCAATTATAATACTTCTCCTTCTAATGTTATCTCTAATTATCGTTCGATCATTCCAACTTTTTCCATCTGCGAGGTAATGGAAATTGCTTTGAAAATCACTATCCTTATGCACCTTACTTTAACTAGTGTTCTGGACCACAATCGTTGCAGCCTTTTGCAATGTACGTCAGCGGCAACATAGGTTGTTTCCTCACTATGTGATAGGTCGGCTGCGCTAAATGACGCGTACCGAACAGGTGTAGTGATTTTGTCCGACTGCGTTCCATACAACTGCACATTGCAAGTTCCTCTACAAAGTTAAAGTGCATGGTGTTTCCGGTGAACGTCAACGGTTTTGTCAGCAGTTATAGTCTTCAAGTTAAAGGGGAAGGAACTCTTCCACAGTCAGTGCTGTAATTGGTGATGTGCCGCAGTGAAGTGTCGTAGAAACACTCTCACTTATGTTACATGTAGGTGGAATTTCCGAGAAACTTTACAATCCATACAGAATTTTTGCAGACGATCTCCACATTTGCAGGACGTTTCGTCACCCACCAACTGAGTATCGTGAATTGCGTGCCTCTGAGGGGTTGGTGGTGGCGTGTTTGGCAACTAGATATTTCTGCTCAAAAAATTTCAAGTAATGTACATAAATTCTATATATAAGTGCCCATCTCCCGTTGCCTAATGCTTTTTTGCCATCGAAAAATGTTATTCGTGGTGTTTCTGTTTGTGTAGCAAAGAATTTAAACGAGTACAAATATTGTCTACACATTTCAAAAGCGCATTTAAAACTGCAAAATGGATCTTACATTCTCTCCAGTACAAATGTCTTCAACATTTCATACTTATTTTATTTCATATTATTGGCCAATTCTTGAATACCATACTTCTAACAAGTCCTCATCAAACGTTACATGTTTTAAATTGGAATGCACCTGTGAATAATTTCATAGACCGTTCCCAGATGTGTCCGGTCTCTGCTACAGGTATAAACTGAAAATTTTTGCACTGAAATCTCTCGATGTTTGAAAGATTATATTTGATATTCAATTAAGCCACTAAATTCAGACCACTCTTTCAAGCATCCCTTCCTATATTATATCCTCATTTACGCATTTTGCATCGCCTATTAGGCCTCATTCTTTGCAATAAAAAAATATACTCGTTCAAATTGCCTGGAGAACTAATGTAGGAGATTAATCTCGTCTCATCCGCCTGAAAGCAAAATTCATTCGACCTTTCTATAATATCCGATCCCATGCAATTGTTCAACACTGACTGCGCAGTGTTATTCATTGTTTTGTAATCATTAAGATGTTACTTCTCGTGCATAAATCAGTATTCATTTTATTTCTTTTTCAATATTATTCAATCACTTTGCTATTAATGTCACTTTGCTGTTTGCATCGATGAATTGGTTAAATACGCACATCTGTTCCTTAGCTTTGTTGAAACAACGACGATTTTACATTTCACAAAAATCTTATTTCAGTGGTGAAATGTTTTTGCTTATATTTATATTTGAAAATTCTCGAAGTCTTTAATTTCCCCCTTTTTTCTGATGAGTGAACTCTGTTTCATGAATTTATAACATAAATTTGTTTGGTTGAGTATACTTCCGGTTTTTTAAAATATTTGTAGTCATCCTGCCCTTATCTCCGTCCAGGCTAATTTCACCCGAATGGGAAACCCCGAACACCTGCGATGGAAGAGGAGACATTCCTTCTCAAACCATTTACATGAAGACAAATTTCTAATATTTTTTAATCTTAAAGCTCTTTTTCAATTTGTCCTTCCTGGGAATGCAAAAAATTTTGATGAGAAGGGAAGCGACGGAGGCCTATTCGACGAAGCTAGGAACAGAAAGGGAAAATTCATGGTCTTTGTACACATTTGAGGGTGTCGTCTTTCCTTCAGGAGATTGTAGCTGCCCAGTGTCTCCTTTAGGATATTCTATTTAGCAGCGGCCAGAACAGTGTTTACATCACATATGCCTGACCCGTTCTTCTTCATCCGTGGAGGTCGCCTCCTTGCCATGTATCCTGATCCAGACTCATTGCTGCCATTGTTCACTCAACCTTTTCACTGTTTCGGTTCACCCATCTAAAGGTGTTGAAGTAATACTTGACAACCGTAAAAAAGGGCAATTTTCAGTTGTTAGAATTGACGCTTTGAAAAAACGATAGTCATAGCAAATTTCCGTGTGCCCTCTTTGGGATGTGTACTCCATAACAACCTCTCACTTCACTCTTTACCTACTTACAAATCACCTTTACATTAATTCCATACACCACACGTTTTCCCTTGTTTGCAACGATTTGTGCGCATTCGGCGGGTTGACACCATCGGAACACTATATGATGGCCTTCAAACTTCAACTGCGATGTCGATCAAGCTATCAGAAGTGTTACTCAGCCACCAGTTGTTGAAGGATTTAGACAGTCGCTTATTTGCAATGTGGTTCCCTCAGCGTTCATCACGACCAAGTGGAATATCTTTCAATACTGTTTATGTAAATGAAGAAGGGGACGAGTTCCATCTTGCTTATATATACTGAAAAAGTGAACATTTCAGATGGAAGAGTACTCTTGAAATAATAAATTTTGCTTCCCGATGATATGTAATGCTACTGATTAAATCTGTCGATAGGTTGAAGCTGTAGAGCAATCTGCAGAAAACGACTGAAGTCCATGTCTTTGCGAGTATTCATTAGCAGACTTCCTATTGATGTGTTGCTTCCTTTCCCTAAGCGGTATTATCGTTTGCTGCACTGTATTGGCATTAAGAACTTCCGCAACGGAAGCCAATTCACAATGATTATGGGATGCTGTATTAACCTAAATTAAGTATAATCTTTATCGTCATAAGGGTAACATCCGTGTTGCATTTCATTGCTTTTGTGCTGTTAATGTTCAAATATTGGCGCGCCATATTGACGAATATTTCTTCTCGAAAAAGGCGCGCATATGAGATTATTGTAACACTTTGTTTCATTTCGTCCATGATGCAATTTTCGTCGCTTTTTTCTGTTATTCGAGGGGAGAGAGGTGGAGTATTCGTTTAGAATGTTGGAATTTTCGGTTGATGTTAAGTTGGTGGTGGGAATTGAAAAATTCTCGCACGAGAACGTTCAAATATTGCCGTATATATTTCTGCAATTTTTTTTTTGCGTTGTTACATGCTAATCGATATGTCTATGGCCACCTAACGTAGTGCCAATTCTGCTCAGCTGCACCCGGACGGTTGTGTTGCTATGGTAAAAAGCCCATTATGGAGCAGGTTAGAGCTATGATTTTTAAAAATAGAGTTTAACTGGTATCGCAAAGAGAAACTATGTTTCAAGCGAAGGTTTGTGACATCCAAGTTTTCACGCAGGTAGAGCGATAATTAAGCTTAGGATCCAAAAAACCGAATCGCAGTTCTTTATTTCAGAATGAGTTTACTCGTTCTTCAAGTCCCTTCAGTAACCTGTTTAAATTAGGTAAATTAGACGAAGTTATATTTTACTTGCGCACTCGAAAATTAGGTTTAACGGATGACGAGGATGCTTCGGATCGAGTCCAACCTTTTCACACTGTGCGTTGTGCTTTGCTGAATATTCGAAATTCGAAGGGATCGCACTCCCTTTGTTGAAACATCACCTCTACTCTCTTCTAATTTGCTTTGCTAGTATCATGGTGTTATAAATGCACACTTAGTAACGGCTGTGATGAACTCTATAGGGTATGGCATTAACCATTGTTTGCTATGGTAACAGTAAAGTAATAAACATCTGAACTTCAACAGCTTATTTGCTCGCTGGAGGAACTATGAACCCAGTTGTAGACTCAACTCCTTTACTCAAGTCGATTGCCCGCGTGAATTTTCTAAGGAAAACGAGCTTGCAATCCCAATTTTAGTCGAACTTGTGGCTTGTTACCTGCCCTCTCCCATTAGTTTCCTCCAGTTGAGAGTGATTTAGCTTCATGTTTCGAGCATGGCAGCAAGCACGACGATCAGTTCAGTCGGAGGAACGGAAAATGCAAATTCAACGCTTTCGTTCGAGATTCCAGCTGAATAAGGTGCTAGTTCCTAGAGGTGGCAAATCTGCACATATATAAATATATATATATATGTATATATATATATATATGTACGCATATCGGCCTATTGCTTTCGGCGAAATGATTTAATGCATTGTTATGGTTATTCTTATTTTGTGGATTTTATACCTATGCAGAGGCAAGACGGTGATTAACGATGTGCTGTTGCCAGGTGTGCGCCTAAGAAGCCGTTGCAACAGACGGCGTTTATATGCGAGTTAAGCAATCGTCAGATTGCTTGAAATTTACTTTTTTCCTTTGAAGGATTCCGAAATGGGGAAGAGTTCAAAAATCAAGGCAAATAAAGTGATGACGCCACGCATCCAGAAGGAAACGATGCCTGTCGAAGATGCGGTAGGATACAAACTTTCGTATGATTCTTAGTTGTTAAGCACCTAAACGTCTCTGATCTCTTCGGTTCAAAAGAAATTCATGCTGCAGTAATTTCTTGCTAAGATAAATCAGTGTAGTACTTAGCACAATATTGTTAATAGTAATAGCGAAAGCGATGTTGAGAAAAGTGAGGCGAATTCAAAATTTTGAGGGTTTATTCCCGACGAGGGAACGAAGCCTGAACACATATGCGACAATTTTAAACCTTTATAAGATCACGAAAATGGGCGAAGATCTCGGGAAGCTAATGTAGTCCCTAACCCCGTGCAACTAGTGTGTATTCCATGTGGTCGCTTCCATTCACTCAAATGACTTCTTCTTGGATCTGTTTGTGATGGCATTATTCCATTTGCCTTTAATTCTTTACGGATCAGAAATTGAATTTTGGAAATGTTTATTAACCTGCGCAATGAAAGGCATCAATTAGCACAGGTTGTTTTGGAGATTAGCATTGACTGCTTTGGACTTGAGTTGAATTTGGTTGGTCGCAATCAGGTCTAGATTCATAAAATTTCGGCCATATTTATTACCAGTTAATTCCCATCCAATATGTCACATGAAAGCAAAAGAGATTATTTTTTGCATTCTGTGTGGTATCAAATAAAGGTGAATGAGCAGCTCAGTTTAATTATCCTGTGTTTATTACATCGAAGAATGTTGCGCGGCTTTGAAATATACGCTAATTCCTTTAGAACCATGCGCTTCATAGCTTTTTGCTATTGAATGACAATGTTGGGTTTATTCATTTAACCCATCAGAAAGCTTCGAAGTTTCTGACCTACTCAGATATTTTTTGACTTAATTTTTATGCTCATTTCTGAGAATTGTTCGTTTATTGGAATCACAGTGCGCTTTGTTTCTTCGTATGTGTTTTATTTCCAGAAACAAGCAGCTGAAGAGGAAGGCGAAGAATACACTGTGGAAAAAATTTTGGATAAGATGGTAAAACAGGGCAAAGTGTTCTATCTCATAAAGTGGAAGGGATATCCGCTTGAGGAGAGCACTTGGGAACCGGAAGAAAATTGCGTAAGGTTTTCTTTTTTTAGTTTGAATTTTCAACCTTTTCTGGTATTTCTCACCATTCCACATTTTTCTGTTACCCTTCCTCCAGCAGACATTTGATCTTTCACTGCTCAATGTTTTCATATGGTCCCCCAAAATCTCACTGATTATAAAATGGAATAAGCCGGCATACTGCAAAGTCGTTGATATATTCAGACATTATTTCTCGTCGTTTGTGTTCCAGCAAACATTCCATGCTACGGTACGTTGCGTGGAGTTATGTATCGCCAACCTGGATTCGACTACATCTTAATTTTGGTGTCTATCTCATAAATGTGTCTTATTGACGTATAACATACCTTGGCAATATACCTCGATTTCTGTCACATTTTGCTATTTGTAAAATTACGCGCGACAAAATGAGCCTTTAAAATATCTGTTGCTTTTAATTTACATTATTCGTTCTAATTTTTTTACAAGAAATGTCTCCATCCCTTCAAAGAAAGCCAACATCATTCAGTGAATGTTTTCTTATATATCGTAAAATTTGAGAAAGGATCTGTTGTAAGCAAGTAGTTTCGCAATCCTTATGTTCAATCGAAGTTTTAGGAACAAAAATAACCCTGCATGTTCGAGAATACGTAAGTTTTAAGAGTTTCATTCAAGGTCTTGAGATAATCTGTTGAAAGGAAGCTCCAAAGAAGATATAATTTCTGAGGGGTATTTTGAAAAAGCGCCTGTTTTTGATAGCAATGTGGAGAAGGCTTCTTTTCAAGATGATCTGGATTTAAGTACGTGCATTTCCTCATTTTCCAAGAATTCAGTGAAATTTGAGTCTGAGTCGACGATAGTGGCATCCCTAATGTGCTAGTGATCTTGGTTATATGGTTTTGGTCATCGTTCATTTCAGGAATTAGAAATCACCGCTGTTCGCCACTGTGGTTGTTAGAGGCCACAAAAATTGATTTTGATGAACGTGATTCTCGTTGCTTGCTGTGGATTGTCGAGGCATCTTTCCCTGACTAAGCCTTTACTCGCATTCTGGAACATTCACATTTTATAGGAGTCATCGAAGAATTTAATCCGAAAATTCGAGCAGTTGGAGCAGAAGAAGAAAAGTAAGAAGAGGTCGGCTGAGTCGTCGGGACAGTTCGCGGTTCCTAAGTTTGCACGTGCCGAATCGGCTGAAGGAGGTACCGCTGAGGATGGCAGGTAAGAACTTCTTGCTTTGCTGTAGTACGCTTTTGTGTGGAATAAGAGCCTGGCTCATTGTACGTTTTGTGAGATTATTGGTAGATAAAGTAACAGCAGCTTTAGCAAGTTCATATCTTCAAAAAATATCGAATTTTAGGGTTGCAGTACGTAGTCATGTGGTGGCTACACCGCCAAAAGAGCAGGATATCGGCATGGGAAATTTGGACGATGGAACAAAGCACGAGGAGAGCACGAGCGTCAACGACGTAGTCGTTGATGCGCCAGGGACAGATAGTGCACTAGTTAGTATTGGCTTTTTTGTTTTTTTTTTCTTCTATAATTTGACTGTCTTTTTCATTGAGGGTAGTTAATATATATGTATGTTTATTTGCTCTTTTACATTTATGTCCACTTGTTTGCGCCGTTATGTAGGTTCAAAATACTTGAGAATGGTCTATGAATAGAAATGATGCAACGACCTTGAAATCAGATAAGTTACGGCTTTCAAGCGTTGGATTTTATGTGTGTTTAATGCAAATAAGGCAAATCATTTCACTCATTTCTGTCATCATAGCCGCAGTAGTCCCGCATAAGTGTATTTGTGTTGCGCACGAAGCTTTACCGTTATTTCTTTCTTTTCGTCTCTAACGACTTCAGTTATAGTGGAATATAATTATTCCTCACGTGATGTGTGTATTTAAGGCAGGTGCGAAAAAAGGAGCAAATTTAAAGGAATGCGATGCGTCGAACAAACTGCCATCCTCACCAGAAACTCAGGTTGCTTTACTATATCTTTGAAATGAAATGAGTCCGTGATTTTTTGCAATTTTTGAAAATTTCTTTCAATATTTCTGGAAATTCCCACTTTCCAGTCTGAAAAATTTGCTGACAAAGGTTTGTGCTATTTCGATTCCCTTTTTTCAGATAATTTTAACTAGTCAGTCTAATGGATGCTTTTTAAAAAGCCAGGTTAAATTATTTGGTACGAAGGCACAAAAATGACGGAACGACGATCTTTACATTAATACGGGTAAAGATTCAACCATATAATAGGACGAAGGAAAGCGATCGCGGAACGGTACTAGTCACTTAATGGAAGTCCGCAAAATATCTTTCGTCACTTTATTGGGGATTTGTTGAATAATGAGTTGGTGAACTTTGCTGACGAGTGGATCTGGCTGGCGTTGTTGCTGGCGGCTGCATTTAGGAAGGGGCTTGTAATGCAGAGGAGAAGGAGTTCTTCTGTTTGTTGTGTTCGATGCTGCCTTTCTGTAGTTGAACAGCAAAATGATGAGGACGTACTTGATGGCTTATGTGAATCGCATGAAGGCAATCTCTTGATTAAATGAATTTGATTTGAAAGAATATTTTAATGTTTATTGATGCATCATTTTGTAGATGTGTCGAGGTTGTTTCATGCAGATAAGGACTCTTTGTTTGCCTTAATAACCATTCGTATTGGATCTATTTTACATTGTTCTCTTCTATTTGTCTATTACATTTTATGCTTTTTATCTGAAAATGAAGTTATGGCAATGGTGCAGAAGCGGTTAGCTAAATGAGCAGATCATCGGACAATGCTCATTTATTACGACAGCTTATATCTAAATTATTTAATTCAAATATTCATTTGTGATACTTTATATTTGTAGGAGAGTTCTTCAGAGGAAGTTCATGCGGAAGTGCTTGTACACGATATGATGAACGGTAAGATATTTATGAAGAGATAATATGGCGTTATGCACCACTTGACATAAAACCTATTTGTGGTTATGGAAATGCTTTGAGAATCCATGGTAAATGGGGATTATACGATGTTTAATGTGCAGTATCTGTGGTGAGAATGTGGATATTTTTTGGACTGGATGCAGTACATGGTCTCAGCTCTCTAATCTCTTTATAAAAATCATCTTCGACAAGGAAACTTTTCAAAAGTTATCATCATTATTGATAAACGAGAAATTAAATGTTAAGGAAATTCCAGGCTTATTCCATATAAGATATAGGCAGTCAGCTCATGTATTGCAGGTGTCAACACCATATTTTATAACCTGATGGAGCATTGCAGGGATTCGAAAGTAGTTTTTTTATGGCTTTGGTTAGGATGGTGATGCTGAGAAGTAAATTTCTGTGACCTTTCCAAATACGGCTTTCCCGGAAGAGTGAATTAATTGTGGTATAAACCGCAATCGTTTGCACACCAGCTAGTCTCTTTTCTTTCTCCTATTGAAATGTTTCTTAACATTTTTCTATCAGAAAGGTTTTTTTGCCTGAAGAATACTTTCATTTTGTCAATTTTATCGAAATTCTGCATTTTTTCCTCATTTTCAGTGCGCCATTCACAAGTGACTTTTCATCTAAAATGACCACAGAGTCATTATTGTAACGTTTTTGTTTTTTTTCAGAGGAGGACGATGAGGATGAAATTACAATATCTGATCGCCAGTTGCGCGTTTTTCAGGGTGTGAAGGTGGAATCCGTGATAGGAGTGTCGAGTCACAGTGCAAGTGAAGAGATGAAGGTAAAGCATATCGTTGTTGGTGTGCTCATTTTATTTAGTATTGTATGTGTATTGGAGCACTACAGAGATGCTATACCCTTCCATGGTGTTTTGCTTTTATTGATTGCTACTCTGCGATAGGAAACCGGTCGTACACTATAATGACTGTTGTCATATTAACGATCCAGAAATATCCTTTGCAACATTCCGATAATCTTCGGCGAGCGGGAAGGGCAAACTTGGAGGGTATCTGTTTGGTCGTTTTTAAACGAGCATTTTTGTTTGTTTTCAACGATTTTTCTCATTGCATGATTTATTTGCTTTTGCTGAAGCAAAGTTTTCTAATGCGTTCTGAATCATGCCACTTTCTCTGATTAGTAATTCAATTTCCCTTTCTTAGTTAAGTTTAGTGGTCGTTCAGCCGAGCCGAAGAGCGCTTGCTTTGATTCGATCCGTACTAAAGTTCCTATCCCGAAGACAATGTGTTATTTGTAGTATTATTTTTCTAATAAACAATTCACATCGAAAGGGTTTTTCTTTTTCCGCGATTGTAGTAGAATGCTTGAGGTGCTTAGCAATAACCCTTCCCCCACCCGCCGATACTTAAGGCTCCAATTTGGAATGCAGCGTAGCATGGCATCCTTCAAATGTTTTAAGCTTTATTTTTTAATTTGGGAATTTTTGCAAGTAAAACAACATGGTCTGTTTTTTTGTTTTTTTGTTTTTTGTTTGTTTGTTTGCACTGATCCGCTGGACTGGTCATCCATTTTACTGTTCAGGCGCTGGTGCGTTATGAAGACGAAAAATACGAAATGGTGCCCACTCGTGTACTTCACATTGTGGCTCCGAGGGTATGTTCTTCTACTTTTATTTGACTTCAGTTTGCAAACTGCTCTTTTATTCATATGATTTAGCTCTTCTACGTTACAACTTGCTTCCAAGTTTTTTGCATGGTTTGTGGGAGCAAATTAATTTTGGCAAATGTTTGAGAAATGGGAATGTCGGTGTGTTCCTACTCGCTGACGGAAATGGCAGACATGTTCTTGCTTTTCGCAGTGCTTTTTGTTGATTATTTCGTTGTATCGTGTATTTCAGAAGTTGTTTTGTTGCACTTTTTGTGCTGTCATCTGATCCGTTTGATCGATTTGAATCAAATCTGAGCAAATCTGCTATGCACTGTCCTGTTTCTCTCTTCTCCGCCTCTACTTATTTTGGTTTGAGAATGTCGATTGAGTACGGTAAAACGATAAAGAAGCATAAAAGGGGAGTGAGTGAATTTTTTTTGATGAGGGCAACTAAAAGGATCGTTTTGATAATTGCAGAGAAATATCGATGCTATTGAAGGAACTTGAGGTTTATCATCTGAGAGGCAAAGTTTTTGCAGTCACCAATATATTTTTTCGTCACTAAAAATGATCCTGTGCGAATCTAGCATCCAGCATGTAAGTGGGCAGTGGCAAGCCATGACTTAGAAGAATTTTCATTTTCATAAAGTTTAGTTGATGATAATAATTTTTCGATGCAGGATGCTCTATTTAGATATCAGTAGAGAAAATTAGTGATGCTAAGGTTTATGCAAAAATATAGTGGCTGTCAGATTCTTCAAAAATTGAGACGGTGAGTGCCTTTATTTGGATCGAATGTAAAAGTTGGCTGTAGCTCGTAATTTTCATAGAGTTCAATTAATTTATGGTAACAGACGTTGTGGTTCAAGGGCTCAAAGCTAGATGCGGACCACCGCTGATACCTCTATCTATGAGCTTATTGCCTGATGTTAGGCTGTTTACAATGTTTCGCTGAGCATGTCAAATGTGTTTTCAGGTTCTGCTGAAATATTATGAGGCGAATCTCCGCTTCCGTTCGTTGATGTCGTAGGTGAAGGGAATTCGTCATGAATTTGAAAAGGTTTCCTCGACGATATTATTCTTTTTTTTCGATGACTGTTTATGCAAGTTATTCCGCCATTTTCTAATCGTGCATGTATGTGTCTGTTGTTACACTCATTTTCATGTTTCAGACTATTGTTCAGTTAGTTTAATTCTGTTGGTCTGATTTATGTGGCCGAAATTAAAAACGGCCATTCCCTCATTCGCTTCATATACTCCAGGTCCTCCCTTTCCAACTTCTATTACGGTTGCATATCCACAGTTCGAAATTACTAAAAAAAAAGGTTCCAAACCAGGCACTTATAGGGCACTAAGAATTGGAAGTGATAGAGGTACTCGGTTCTAGCAATGTTTCCTACTATCTTTGAGGGATTTTCGAAGAGGAAGCAGTTGGAGACTTCCTTTTGTGTTACTTTTCATTGAGACTAGCATGCCAGGAAAAACATATTTGGCGGGTAGTCCCAGTAAAAAAGCATAAATAGCTGTAATACGGAAATGCTGACTACAGGATCACCTGAATTGCAAAGTGTGAAGATTTTGAGCCACCATGTTTTAGAACAGATTGCGTTTTACCGCTGTACCTTTACAACACCCTGTTCATTTTTCGAAGGGACTATTTTCCATGTTTGCGTCATGTCTCCAGCTTTACCAAATGGTTCATATTAGAAGTGCAAAAAGTTACAGTCCACACTTTTCGACCCTACTGACTGTTAATTTGTTTCTTAAAATTGATAGACGGACATGTATGATTAAACTACTTTCTTGTGGAAATTGACAAAGTTTTTGAATTATATTTTTAAAGTATTTCAAAGTTACGTATATTCCAACCTTGGTTGGTTTCGATAGTTTTTTCTGCGGTTGAAGCTGGGTGATTTTAAAAAAGCATATGAATCGTCCATAGATGTTTATGTTTCGCGGCGGTGGATGAAAATAAGGACTAAAGATCAGCAAATCTATTGGCGTTCCTATAATCAGGAAGGTGAGGAAATGACCTTTCCGGGCAGTCAAGTTTCAAAGGGGAGAATTCCTTGGGTGCTTCGAAATGTTGGAAAATGCATGTTTTTCTCATATTGCCTAAGGGTCATCACATGTTCCCTTCCGCTCTTTCCCCTCACGTGCTCCAGCTCTTCCCACTTCACTGTCTCTCTCCTCCTTTCTTTCTAATCCCTGATGAAGAAGCTGCCGCCTGCGAGTCTGTCTATGTGCAACGGACACTTTTATGGTGCACTTTTATCTGTTTACCTCTTAATGTTTGCAAATATTTATTAGGCGCAGTAATGAGGTGCCGATTTGTGTTTACGACAGATGCTTATTGTTTTATTATGTTTTTAATGTTGAAGTTGTTTAAGTTTTGAAACGTGTTATTTTGAAGTTATATTGAGAGAAGTGAAGTGGTTTGTATGATGAAGGGAGGAGTGTTTGGTCATTTAATAAAGATTTGTTTTTGGTTTTTGCTCGGAGTTGTAGTTGTTTTATGTCATTTGATCATATACGGTCTCAATGTTATTTTTGATTAGTTAAAGCAATGTTTCTTTGTTGCTTTATTATCAATAAGACAGCTTGCATATTTGCAATCTGGTTGTATATACGCGATGAGGAATCCCATCTTATTATTCATCAAACCATTTGATATTGTTTTGATTTGTTGCAGTGGGCTATTCATTCATTTACAGTCTGTTTCTGAGCATAATCAGTTGGTTGGTTTCGAGGCTACTAATTTCAAAAATAAGTTATATAATCGGGAATTTGAAATCAAGTTGTCGAAAAAGTGCTTGGTGTTGTTTGAAAGTTGGGAAATAGCGGAGGAACATGTAAAAGTTTTCAAGGCTTCATTTTTCACAAAGGTGGATATATGAGTACGTAATTTCCTGCGGGTTTCCTCATTGATATTCTTCAGTTGTGTTGATTTATGTTGATTGGCAACCAGAAGTGCTGATTGCCGAGTTGGACATCGTGTATTTATTGTTACGCAGTGCTTGAAATAGATTTACGCCAGGAGCGTTATTATATACTTTTCCAGGTTTATGTTCGGTGAGCACTTTGTAATATGTTGTGCATTTATGTGCATTTCTTTCTATAGACGTCTTGATGTTCGTTTGGCAGTTATTTCACATGGGAAACCACCGAAAACGGCTTGACTGGTAGGCCATTGTGGATTTGTGTCACTCATAAAAGCTATACTTTTTTATAGCTTGTTCGGTAAGATGCAAAGAATTTTTGGAATGGTTATGTTTGTAACCCATGTTCGGTTCGATGGATGAATGTGAAGGACGATATGAGAGCTGGTCATATGACGTACCTCATGTGTGATTCCAGAGTTGAAACTGTTGGAGACGGGCTGACGCATAGGGGAGCATTTGCAATGACATGTCATGAGCATGGAGTGAAAACGCAAAAGATTGCTATACTTCAAAAATGGAACGCAGGGAAATTGTGGCTGTTTGTTCTCAGCTCAGCCTGAGCGAAAGAGGACTAATGGGGAGGGGGGAGAGAGGATGAAATGCAGCAGTACACCGTCGCAGACCGACGAAAATACACTGAATTGAATGAATACAATCCTTAGACGCACGATTATATGGCGAAGTACATGACGGCGAAGTACCTAGATTTCGAAGTCTTTCACATCGCGTTTCGTCATAGACCTGTCCATTCATTTGTAGACCTCGAATCGATGTCCTTTCATCGATACTTTGCCCTTCAGCCGTTCGCTGTACGTCATCCTGTTTAGCTAAACAGCTTTCTTCGTCGCTTTCGCGACAGGTTTTTAGGTTGTCGGCAATAAATGCAAGGTTGAGTTCTAGCAAAAATGGACAGTTAACTATACAGGTGGGGCACATTCATTTTGGCATCTGGTTTTCGAGGTCGATCATGCAGAAGTTGTGAAGTGTCACCATTCCAAAAACCAGCTGCGCCATAGAGCATTCAATGTCAGCGCGTTGCATACCCACGTCGATGATGCTTTTCGCCAAACGACGAGCGCATACCGAAGAAAACCTTATGATGATTGTTGAGTGGCACATATATCGACCAGCAGCTGGCTGCACTCCTATTACAAATTGCCAAACTGGTCTGTAAATTTTCACTTCCATCCAGTTTGCAGTTATCGTCTCGCAACATTTTAATTTATATAATCCCAAATGCAGAGCAAATAGGACTAGAAAATGCCTTCTTATGGGTCTGTAAGTTGCATATTCTGGATAGCGAGGGTAATGTCGAGAAGGACCGTGATGTGAAGAGTTTTCAGATGTTCTGTGGCAGCTTTAGGATTGCATATAGACGATGCATGTGATGGTACATGTATAATTTTATCAAGCACCACGTTAGGGTCAGTAGAACCGGTCTCGGTTGAATCCGACCCTAGTTGCGACAGTCGAACCTTGCCTTGCTCTTAGTTTCGATCCAGCGCAGAATGGATTAAAGGTGTTGGACCCACCTGGACGAGGCTTAACCCGTTTTGATGTTTTCATGGCCCAAAACCTGGTCCTTTTCACGATCGCCATCAAGACAGGGCCGGATTTGACTCATGTCGTTGAATAAAGTCGATGTTTTATCTCTACTGTTTTAGCGGACTCATCCATGCTATGTTCATGTGTATTGCATCTGTCCTCGGTGTTATTTAACGACACAGAGAATTGTTCAACGCAGTATTTGTGGCGTTTCGTAGGTTTTGGCACAGTAAGATGATATGGGGCATGCCTGCAGTAGACGTGGAATTTCATGCAGTTTCAGTTTTTGTTGCACCCTATAACCGATGTGAACCGTTGTCTTTGCCAAAGTTGCACTCTGAACTCGCAATTATGAAGACATGCAATATTGTAATGTTATGCGATCACTATGTTCAGATTACATTTGTGATTTTGCACGCCTGCAGCCCATCACATTATTCAACTCTCTCTATCAGACGCATTTTTACGCAGGGCGGCGCTTAGTTAAGTGGTTAATGGAGAATAAATCTGCAGTCATCGGATGCAAATGGGTTGACAAAGGATTTTGAGCATCCGTGATTCATTGTTTAGAAGGTCTGATCTTCAGGTTGGTACCATATTTAGATCGCCTAAATCGGTCTCATTGAGGCGACATTCATCGAACATTCGACCGTTGTCTTCTAGCAGTCAAACGTTATGAGAGAATTCGAAATTTCAAATTTATAGTCTCTAGTTAATGATTTTATCTATGATGTACGAGCTGTTTGAGTACAGGGGGTCCGACCAAGGTAAGGAAATGTCTATGAAATGTAGAGGTTTTCTGATGAATCAGGCAGAGGGGATCTTAATAGAGGTCCTTTATTTCAAGCCACCACAGTGATAGAAAAGGTTATGCATACTTTGCAAGTAATAGTTGGGCAATTTAACTCTTTTTTTTTACCTTCAAAGAATGGAAATGTTCCGTCGTTAGTGGTCGGCGGTCGAATCGTCGAAAAATAAGACAGCAGTCGACGATTTATACCGTTGTGAATTGTTTCGGTGATATTTTGTCGGTCGCGATTTTGTCTCGCGCGGTTATGTCGTAAACGCCATTTTTTCATAGCATTGTTGCAGTTTCTTGAGGCTGAAAGAGCGATGACGGTCACTGGTCGCAAGGTGTTCTCCTTAATTACAGGTGAGGTAAATTTCACTTTACGTTGAAATCGAGAAGTGCGTCGCCTGACTATGCTTTTATAGCACTTTTGTTTGCTTATGTATTTTTTAAATGTCCTCAATACGTATTTTATCATTAGTTTGAATGCTGTATTATGTTAAAAATGGAACTACAGTATCGTAAAATGTAAAATAACATAGAAAGGAGGCTGATACGATAGGCGTCTTTACATTTCGCTTCACCAAACTAAGAAGTTGCATAAATGTAAAACAAAATAACGATTTAAAATTTGATTTATATACTGGAGGAGGCTTATTAAAGTGGGGTGGATATCCGCTCGGAGGGGTCATTGCGAGGTGCGCGTTTGTTTGGACTTTTACGTAGACGTCGACTTGTTCAGACTTTTACGTAGGGGTAGGCTTGTCTGGACTAAGACATAGAGATGTGTTTATCTGAACTTTTACGTAGGGCTTGTACGGGCTTTTTGGGTTGTATGCTGTCAGTTGATGTGTGCTTATCCTCTGCTCATCCTATGAAATAGTTTTACAACTCAAAAGCACAATTACGCTATTGTAGACATTATATCGATAAATGGTGCTTCATTGTGACGACTATTGTGAAAAGCACTAAAATATATTTGCAAATGAAATCAATTAGGAATTACTGAGGTAAAAGCGTAAGAAGGAAAGCAAATTTAGTTGAAAAAATAATATTCGTGATGGAATTCATGTTATCTTTTCGAAACTTGTTCGTGAGTTCTTTCTATCTCAGCAATTATCATCAGAAGATTATTTGCTGACTTAAGTAAACCTTTAATATAATTAGTGATTAGGTCATATATATTGTAGTCATCAACCTTCTTTTTTTCAATGCTTTTCGCAGTACTCTCCACTAATACTGTAACAAAATAATATTAAGTATACTCATATTCATATATCATTTAAAAAATATTTGTATAACTACTGAAAGTTTTGGAACGGTCTGAATAATTTGTTTCATCGTTACGATAACATCAGAATGCTACTGAACCTCACTTGAGATCCAAAAACTTCGAAGTAATCTTGTTGTGGATGTTGAGGTGCAAGTCGTGGAATTGGAAGAGAGATCGCCGTACAACTTTCAAAAAAGGTCGCTAATGGATCCACTCTTCTTATAACAGCACGAGATGCAACACGACTTGAGCAGCTTAAAACCGAATTGTTGCAAAAGTTGGTTTTGTTCATTCCAATTTTTACATTCTTTCTTCTCTCTATGTAGTAGTTTTAATACATAAATAATTCTTAGTAGTACAACAGACAAGAATCTTGCCCATTTATGCCGTTATGGGATAACTATAAAATGTTCTCTCTGACAGTGCTCTATGCAGGCTGTTTTTGAAACTTTACATCATTTTTGAAACTTGGGATGGCGAGCCCCGCTTTTACAATAATATACTGAGAAATTCTCTCTTGATTCACACAAGCTCCTCGATGGGAGTCTTTGAAAGTCCGGATGAAATATTTCATTTGTGCACGCCACTAGTTTTAGGGAGTTAGAAGAGTGAGAAGGAAGGCGGTTCCCCTCTTATTTCAGAACGTTCATAATCCAGTCGTGAAATTTTCTGATGAAAATTTATTTGTCTTTCATTTGAGTTTTTAATTCCCTACTCCTAAATACGAAAATCCTGACTGATTCCCGATCGTGAAAATATTAAAGATGAATTTCAGGAGAGATTCTTCAGTATCTTTTTTACACCACTAGCACCAATTTTTTTTCGCCATTTACCTTCTTTCCTCAGTAATAAATCATGGCCCTCAGTTGATTATAAGCCTAATAGCTTTAGCTTTATGCATGAGTTTCAACATTTGTTTTCAGCAATTGTGAAATGGACGTTCATGTTGTGATTAGCGACGCGGCAAATTTAAATGCCGCGAGTCTGGCAGAAATGGAAAATACGATTTCAGCGGCCATTTGTGAGCATATAATCTCAACAATTCAAAGTTTTTAAGTTCATTTCGTTTTGCCAATCTGAGACATAACTTTGTCAGGAGTGTAAAGACGTTGTGAAAGATCGTGTGTTAGGCAAAATTTCTAACAGGAAGCAAACTTCGTCTTAGATATGGTATTGCTATTTAATAGGCAGTGAGTCTTTTCTAAACGAATTCAAGACTTTTTAGCAGCAAAGTTCCAACTTAGCAAATTTGTTAAAAAATGCGAATGCAATTTTTGTTCTTGATGGTCACATCATCCATCTATCACCTAGACTTATCTGAATTGGAAATAGTCTATGCTTTTATCTGCGTTTCAGATGATTCATTGACACAGCGATTCACTGTTGAAAATGTCCATTACCTTCATCCTTTCTCAACGTTACCATTAGCTAATATTTCTTTCATCGTGCTGATGTCGTTCGCAGTGGAAATTCAGTTCTTAGATGCGTTCATTTCTCTAAAGTCAGCATACTTTAATGACAGCAGGTCTCTAGTAACAGTAATACGACCAGATAAATGCAAGCTTTCATATCTTCGTTTGTTTATTATCTTCTTGCCACTTGCATTACCTTTCGTTATCAGCGCGATACTTGTTCTTTCGCCTTTATGGTCACTTGTAAATCGAATCGAAAGTTGCGTAGATTAAGTTGTTTTGATTCATAATTTAAGCACTGATTGAAGGATCACTTTGGTATGCTTTCTCGCTTTCATTTATATCCATTCTTTTTTTAGTGAACATTACTTTTATCCAATTATACTTTATTTTAAACTGCTATTTCAATAATTACGTGCAGTAGTGTATTGCTTTGCAGTGAAAGCGACAAAGTTTGATGCATTGATTTTGGTGCATAATGCGGGTACAATCGGCGATATCAAGAAAAGAGCAAGTGAAATCAGTTCAGCAAAGGAATGGCACGATTTCTTACAAATCAATTTAATCGCAATGATCCAAGTCAATAACCTCGTGTTGAGAAAAGTTACCGCTGAGGTTTGTATCATTACGTTAATTATTTTCGATTAAACGAATTAAGGGGAATATCGATTTGATATTTTATTCCCCGCTAATTAACCAACTCGAACGTTTTAAAAACTATTTATCGTTTGGTTTGATTTATGAAATTTTCTTAGCATAACGTTTCTTCGCGTTTGTTCCGTACCGAGAAGGGAACTGTTTAGGCAGTTTTCTCTACTTTTTCCTTTATTGCTAAGTCGGAAATCTTTTTATGAATGATGTCTCTTAGCAGTGTTGTCAGAAGTATAGATCTGTTGTTCCATCAGGTTTGAGACCAATAATTATATTTTTAATGCTGCCATGGAATGTTCAACTTTTTTCTTGCGGTATTTCGTCCCCAAGTACAGTCATCGCACCTTTTCATTACCTTTCCGCGCTCCTAATTTTCACATCCTCATCGAGCAGGTATGATCGGAACTGATGAAATAATACAGACTTCACGTACAAAACATATTTCCCTACTAATTACAGGTTGCTGATGATCGGATGATAGTTAATGTCACCTCTTTATTTGCCATCAAATCTTTCCCATCATTCTCACAGGTAGGCATTGTGATCACATTTTGATCTTTTTTAACATCAGTGTTTACATCGTGGATTATTATTGCTAAATAATTAATTAATCATACAGTTCTGTCACTGTTATGGAAAAATGTTTTTCGTTGACGTGTAGAATGGATTATCTTTAAGGAGATAAACCATAAAAGCGCAGAGACAGAGCTTTGTTTGTGTAACTGTGACGATATTTTTCACACAGATAATTTACTTAAAACAATGGTATATTAGATAAATGAAAAATTGGCACAATTGCAGATGGTTGAATTGTTCTAAATGGAAAATGAAATATTTGATGCATAATTTTCTAAGTTAAAGATGTGATACGGTGATTGAGATTATTTAAATGATTTTCCCCCTTGTTGTTACTCTTTTCGATGAATTGTTCAATTTTCATAGAGACAGCAATGTCCGTAACGCAGTAAATTGTAGTATTCGGTGGCGAAAGCGGCTCGTGAAGCGTTTTTCCGTTCTTTAGCCGTTGAGGATTCTTCGCTGCGGATTCTTAATTATTCTCCAGGTCCTGTGCAGACGGACATGTATGATGATATCGCTACAAAGTGAGGCTTTTTACTCACCACTTCACTGGTGTGTTATCTAGAGTGGGAGGTGGTATTCTTTTTTGGCTTTCCACCTGTGCAGATCTATTCAGAGAATGTCAGTTAATCCAGGTGGATGTTGTAAAGCTGCTATAGATGATAGAATACGCAACGTATAGACGCTATAGGTGAAAGGCTGCGCGCCGTGCAGATGCATATGGATAGACAAAAGAAATTCAGTATCATGTATTCCCTCGAATACATCTATTCAAAAACTTTAGTATTAGAATTATTTCCTTTAAATTAGTTTAAATCTGAAATGGGAGTGCTGACTTCTCTTTTTTGCTCTTCTTTTAAGTGACCGGAAGACCATTTCTGTTCCCCTCGATCCTTCCGCTTTGAAATCAGTCCGTCTCGTTATTGCCGAAACAGTTCTCTCTCATCGCTGCCCTACCGCTGTTCTATCTTCGTGCTATCACTTCCACATGTAGCTAGAAGCATGAGTGAGTGACGAAAACTTACAACCAGAACATCTTATTGAACAATTCTTTGATCGCCATATTTAATGAGTTCGCATCTCGCCCAGTTCAGTTTTGGCGTGCATATAAATTTGCACGAAATTCGGTGTGAGGGCTATTGCCATCGGAGGTGCCACCTCTAGTAAAGAGTGAATGTGATAAACTAACAGATCATTATTGTAGTGCTATGTTATACGACGCTGATAAACAGCCACCGTCCTTACTGGCAGCTTTTCTCAGAATTCTCGAGAACTTCATATTTATAGAGATTTGCTGAATGGGATGCTAATACGAACCATTCTGTCAACAAACTTTTAGAAATCTCTTATTTAAAAATGATCGAAACAATGAAATTTTGAAAACCGTTGGAGACGGAAGTACGTTAGCCTTGTCAGCACTGAGATTTGCGCTGAATTTTTTCCCAAACTTTAGAGTGAGAATTCGCAAAAAAAGGCCTACATTCTTATTCGTACTAAAAGTCTTCGCTTGTAGGTCCTCAAAAGACATCAGTTGTGAAGGTGCAAAATTGTCAAATTATATGGAATGTGACTCATGTATAGGTCTTGGCTTATTGTGAGCGCTGAACTTTTGGATTCTACCTAAGATTTTGCTCAGCAGAATCCTGCTTGGGGGTGATACGGATGTGTAGGTTTTGATCTTGCAAATATTTGATAGGAAAGTATGCGGCAACCTAAGATCATTTTTGGAGAAAATCAGAAGGTAATTGTGATTTTCTATCTGAGGAGACCGTTGTTATGCTTGCATGCTTTAGCCGTTCCCCTTGAATTATTATTTTTTTATTTGCAGTTCTTATGATGATTCAATTCGTTCGTCCTTTAAAGCGAAAGGCGGAGAGGTTTGTTTCTGTTTTTTTCAGTCTGTCTTTTGTACGTTTCTATGGAAATATTGCTCTTAAGTTAATATAGCTTACTGTGTGTGAAGTTTAGGTTTCAGCTTTTATGAAGAAACGCTTTTGCATATCGGTGCCAACATAAATAAATCATTGTCCAACTGACTATAAATAAAATGGCTTGGAGGTATGATTGAACCCTCCATAAGTTTGCTTCCACAGTTATGCAAATGTTTCTCTTATCTTGTCCTTATTTTTCCCTTTGCTCTACCACCTGCCTCAAAATCCATATTATATAGGAATTGTTTTGATATATAACGGTTTGATCGTTGCAGACAACTCGTAAGGCACTGTTGCCCGAAGAAACAGTAACAAAGATGATATCGCTTCTTGAGGCGAATACATTCGAAAGTGGTGGTCGTGTAGACTTTTTCGATGATTGAACGCTGCTGAAGTTACTGATTTCCTCACTCTGTTGGGACTGTTCGTTTGACTTAATAAATTCATAGGGAGGATTTGTCACTTGTCATATTAAGGTAAATTCCGCCGAAAGCCTAACGTAAAGAAAGGTGCTGAAATGGGACGGCAATAGAAAGGACTGATGGCGGCTCTGCTTCTTAGAATTGCGGAGACCTGCGATACTGTATCAACTATGATTCCACTTGTGCCGTATTACCTTATGTTAAAGCTTCTCATGCGCATCGTCCGCCCTTCATTTGATCCTCTAACATTGGGGTACTGTGAATGACGAACCGCTGATAACTGCCAATGGTCGTTATATATTTAGGCAGTAGTGTTTGACGCTTTTTGCATATAGAATAGCTACTGAGAGCAATTTTAGTCTTTCATTATTGTTTAATAGATGAAGAAGATAAGGGGAAAGTCTTTTTCACTTTGAATGGAGCATCATCGAACCTTGGTAACGAATCTGTTTAGCACATATTTGCCTCAGCGAGCACATAGTGGTCAACTAGTCATGCGGTACTACGATTTTGTGGTTGGTGCTTTTTAACGTTGCACTTTCAAGCGTGCCTTAACATACAAAAGAAAAAGGCTTTAAAAGGAAGAGTGCATGAAATTTGCATAAATTTAGCTGCCCAAGCATTGCAGACTAAAGCACTTCGCATCAATGTCAACAATGCACTACGCACATTTTGGATAGGTGCCAACGCATGAAATGATGCAAAAATAGGTGGAAGAGCATGCCATCTGATATGGAAGATAATATGTTTTGTTGAAATATCTATTGTATTTGGTCACCATGATTTATGTGATCGCATTCTGAAGCAAATGAACATGGAGGTAAAGGCGCCAATACTTACATGTAGACACAACATCATCAAAATGAAATATGTTTGCAAAAGTTTGCAAGTTTTTTGCAAACGTAAAAACCGAAATGAATAATGTTCTATTGCATATGATAATCTATAAACTTTCGAGTCACTCGAATCGGGTTGAGAACAATAAGACGAGTCGAAAGAGTGAATAAAACATTTATTGCAGACTTTTTGCTTCTTGAAACCATAGTTATTGCAAGATGGCCTCAAACTTCGATTGAAATCCAAATTTAAAGTATTTCCCCTACGAGTTTGGTTCTAAGAGTTGAAACATCAGCGTAAAACCTTTACTTTTCTACCATTCGACATATCCTACGATTTTTAACCATATGCTGACCAAGGTGTATACAGAATATGGGTGCAAGGGGCAGTAGTAATGTCATTGATACTAAACCTTTAGAATCGATTACCAAGCATGCTGTAACCTCCAACACTTTCTTTGAGGTCTGATCTTCATCAGTGAGACAGTTAAAGACACTCTCATTTCGCTCCATGCAGAAATGTGCACCCTTTCCCAATGAGTGCAGAAGTTTACGGCCACTTGAGCCCATTAGTCTTTCATTAGTGATCCTCCTTCCCAAGCGTCTATCTATTGCCGGTATTATGCCACTATGGCGACTTTGAAACCGAACCCTGTTACTTTACCTTTGCAGATGAAGAGGGTCGAAGAAGATTAGCTGAACCAACACATAAAATTTATTGCTGATTCACAATGTTCCTAAATAACCTAGGGAGGTGGCCACGGAAGATTCAGGCTGCCTTTATTGCCGGTCTGGAAAAGTTCCGTCAGAAATTGGCCAGTAGTCCACAATAGAAACTGCGTGCGGTCTGATGTACTATTTCGCAGAGTACTGGAGCATTCACGAGGAAATCAGACACTGCGCAAAGCCGGTTTCGACTTTCCGCAACCCGAATTGGACGTTCATTGCGGAATGTGGAAGAGGCCGTCGATCGTAACGACGGGCAAGATTCTTTAACGCTACCAGCTGAAGCTTGTCGAATTCGAAGAAGAGCTACAGCCATTTCAGCCACGATAATAATGAGATTGCAAGATCCAGTACAACGCTTAAATGCAACATGTACGTCGTTGAATCTGAAACAGACTGTCTCCTGGAACGTTTGGTGTACCATAGACGTACTGTTCTTATCTAAGACTTGATGTGATGCGAGCGTTACCTATATTCCACAATAAGTAAAGCGTGTCCCATCTTAACAGAATGGATGATGAAGGCGTTTGCATGATCACTTATAACATGACTGGCTCAATTAGTGTCACTTGTTGTGACGACAACGGCATGCATGACCACGTGACCTTTGATCTTTTCGCACATTCACCCTCAGCAAGAGTGAAGTCGTTTCCCATTTGCCATCGTCTTTGTATCCTTTGCCATGTTTTGCAATCGCAGCCGTAACACAATGTCATACCGCTCTCTTACTGACTCACTGAAGGAACATATGATTTCTTCACAGCAACCCTCATTCGTGCTTCGAGATTTTAACGCATTAGATGTAAATCGGCAGAACGAAGTTAGACGTTGATTGTCTTAAAGTGTTGCAGTTCATACTCTCAAATTTGTTCATCCAGCTGTTCACCTCATCCCTTCGGCAATCAGGATCTATTTCCTAATGGAGATGATATCGTCGCTGATGCCGGTCTAGATGAACTCTTTTATAGTCATGATGCAACTTTAGGCAGCGATTAAGTGCCACATATTCACAGTAGGCCGCGCACTACAACTATTGAAGGTGTTGAATTTTGGCTATTCAAGTGACAAATGCAGTTATCAATGAAAAATGTCGTCTTTTATATATCGAAAGTCAAAATGCTTAGGCACGTTGTGTTTCCGATGTGTCGCACAACACACAATGTTGAGGAATATACAATATCCGAGAGTATATATAATATCCTAGAGGCTATCCTTCCTCGCATAAATTCGCCACATTCCATTTTGCTATTGCAAGCGTAAATTTTGCTATTGCCACATCTTCTGCATAAATAACCTATGCATACTTTTGATCGCCTTTATGATGTACTTCATACCGCTTATCGTTTCTTATCGTTGGATTTTTATAACGTCAATGTCCTTGCGGTTATGCAAAGATTTATTCCATAGTTGAATTTTCTTCCGGCGTTATGTGATGTATAAAGCGAATCGCAAACTTCAGTCTTGTTCGTTAGAGTTCCGCTTGATGTTTCTTTACGAACGTATTCATTCACTGGTAGATATGAAGCAGTTGATGGAAATTATAAATTGCCATACTCGAAGTCATATGCGTCGTTCACACGTTCCCAATATCGTATGCACCGATAAAGTGTCACACACTTCGCATACCGTGTCGTAGATTCGTAGGAAGCATTATCGCAACAGGTTGTTCAAGCATAATCTAGCATCGAGCTCCTATCCAAATACTGCACCACTCATCTATGGGTTCGTTTAATGGTTTATTACGGAATAATTTGGTGAGCCGAATTCCCCCTATTCGAATCATCACTCATTAATGAGTTGGTTCGTTATTCTTTAATTCAAACTCATCCGCAAAAATCTTACAAAGTATCTGGAAAAATTTACACAAAAGGGAATTCAAATAGAGCTGAATGCGGAGAATTTAAGATTTAGCTCTACTAACGTGAAGCATTCATCAAATAAAGCGACGAACACGCAAACGAGCCCGCATTTGTGGATTAATTTCAACTGCAAGAGACAATCGTTTCCCTCATTTGCGCATGACAGCCATGTTTCCTCGTCGTTCTAGCCAATATCTAAAGCGTTCGTTCTTTTTTCGGCTATTTCCCTCCGCCGTCTCCTTCGTCATCGGAAACAATTCGTTTGAGGAGTCAATACTTGCAAATTTTCGTGACAAAATTTTGTTTCGTTCAGTATTTAAAGAAGTAGAACTGAACGCGTTCTCATCTATTGTATATTGAACGCAAAATCAACTGCGGCAGTTCTTTCTACTCGTTCGGCTTCAGATATGTTCATTTTGCGATAGCAGTAATGTGCTCGTGGAATATTTTGTTGAAAGCAAATATAATTTTTTCTTTAACATTTCCCTGACCACAAGTTGGAGTCACGCCAATCCATACAACTTTCCATTTGTAAGCACATGTGTTTTAATCATACGTTGTTTTAAGAAATGTTTATGAGTAAACGATTGGTCACGACCATTTGAAGCCGCTGGGAGGGGGGAGAGAGGGAGATGCAGAAGATCATGCTCCGATGTAGAGCCGAAGAGGAATAAGAATTAGGTTCAGAGTAGGTGAGAGATAAAGCGATTGTGAAGGAACAAACTAGCTCAAAACGACGTGTGCTTGAATTTTTCGCATGAATGAATTCACTGCTGATATGTTTGATGCCGTTTAGACATTCAGATGATGTTTTCGAGCGAGAGGCGCATGTCGGTCAACTCAAAGAGTGAGCACTCTTATTACTCCTTTAAAATATTGTCCCTTCTATTTGAATTGTCATCAACTCTAAAGTTCTGTCAACTCATTACAAGCGTGCCAAAATTTTTTCTCTTTTGTTATTGTTTTATTGTATTTCACTTTATTTTTTTATTTTATTTGTTTTATTATTTTAATATATTTCATTCACTTTTATCAGATGTCATTCATATCCGACGAAACATGTAAACGGTTAGAAATCCGAAATATGGCACCCAAAAATTTATTGGTTTTTATACGATTGGTGATTAATGAATATGTTTATTCTTGCATAATATTATATGGATAACCCGTTGAGCTGGACGTTGAAAATCATAACGCTTTTAAGGTGTTCACCAACATTTTGCATTGCGAAAATGCACGATGACTTCATTTTGTGCATACCTATGTATGTGTCTGTTCGTGCATTTTTATGATAAGTTCGACTCTCGAATCACAAAGTGCATAGATACATCAGAAGCTTTTGAATATATCAATTTTTGCTCGTTATTGACGGCTAGAAAATACTTCCAATGACTTCATCAACATGAGTCTAGAGGTTAAGAATCCTCATAAAGTGTTCTGAAAATTACTGTGGGCAGCATACCAAATTTGCAGGAAACTGGGAATAGCGTATGCTGCACAAGTGTAATGCGAAGGTGTTTTATGAACAGATTAGCGGCAAAGTCAGAAACCATTCTGGGGTACAAACCTTAGAGAAAGCAGAAAGATGTAACCCAGTTATGGAACAAGTGCAAAAAGTAGTCCTTTTTGCAGATATTTTTCAGTGCTTTGCCACAGTTTCCCCTGCAATGCAACAGTTTCTTGTGTTCCATGGATATGAGCGGTCCCGCTGTGCAAAGGCTATTAGTAAACTTGGAAATAAACTTCCGCATATTCTAGATGGCATTCCATATCAATTTTTGCTTAGCGCCTCGTGTTGCTCTTTCACCTGGCTATGGAAATGTGCGTTGGTATCATTGTTGCTCAAGTAAGTCTCCCGGCCAGTTGTATGGAAACCTATCGCCGCCCGATCAGCCACTTGTATGAAAACCTACCGCTCTAAACACATAAAAATCCAGATAAATTGATTCCTTTTTTCTAGTCTTTCAAATGTGTGCATACATTAAAGCAATCTTCATGATGTAAATTTCTTGGAGTATTTTTTATTTGTTGACCATATTGCCAGAATCATTACGCTTCAACTTTTGTGCCATTTTTTGCAGGTGAAAGTTGTACTGGACGAATGAGCAATTCACGTTCGTTCTCGAGCTCATTAAGCACGAGAAGTTCGAACTCACCATCGAGATTCATTTTTGGTGCCAAACGAAAAGTACTTACTAAATCTCCATCAGCTTTCTCTGCAAACGGTTTGTTACACACTCATATTCACTGCAGTAACCTTGAATTGCAATAGATATTCTTGAGAAGTTAATATCGCTTCAAATTGGCACAAATACGGATGATACAGCTACACGTATGAGTATCGATGGATACATCAAATCGTGGCTTTGTGGCAAATGCTTTGATTTAAATACGTACAGAATCATAAGTCAGTGGGAATAAGTTACGTACAAATCATGAGACAAATTTTATCAAAATGGATGACCCCTTTAAGTTATTTTGATAATGAAAATATAGATAAGTGCGCTAAGGAGCGAGTAGATAACAGCTAAGAAAAATTTATTCCTTTCAAGAATTGTGCATCTCAATATCTTTTCCTAGTGAAAACAATGATATTTAGTTGCCGTGAGATATGAAGACTCCGTCGCTCCTAACATCGTTTTTGATGTACCCCTTCCTTTATCTCTTGTGGCGTCCACAAATACCCTCCTATTTAATCTTATCTTTGGGCATATTTTTAACTGTCAAGAGCTGGTTTTAACTGTAGCAAGTGAATCTGTTGTCTGTAAATCTGTGCAGTTTCTATGATGAATCATTCGAAATCAACTAGACTTTGGTCAGCTCTTGTATCCTTCCAGTGAGACCAACTTCGAAGCAGGCAATGCTACGGCACACTACTTGTAATCGAGTAGCGAAATGCTGTTAAGATGCTAATGTTTTTTGGAGGAGGTGCTCCTCGGAGCTAATGATGATGTCACACAGCGTACACTTCATGCTGCTTATATGGCGCAAATGTCCCGATATGCATAGGCCATATAGGGTAAATTGGTTTAGGACAAATGTCTGTCGAAATGAAGACCACTCGGCATGGGCGCTCTTGATAGTGTTTGTAAGTTTATGACCAAGATCGTTTGTTAGCAATCTATGAAATTCTTTTTAAACTCTATGGTTCGGTAGAAGCCGAAATTATTTTCATTAATTTCATAAAATTTGTAGCACATAGGTTTTTCTTCCGATGATGGAATTTCATAGAATTTTTACTGATTTTATTGATTTGTTTTTCTGAATCCAGAATTTGAATGCGAATTATTTGGGATTAAAAAAAGTTTATTATATCTTTTATGGGAAATTTTATTATTCGATCGATTGAATATGCCTCTGAAATTGGCGAACTGAACAAAATTGTCTAGAATTTCCTTTTTTTTCGACGCAAACCATTGAAATTTTATTAGAATACATCAAACTTACGCAATGCGGTGGAAAAAAAGTGAGGAACTTTCCAAATATAAAGGAGGAAATTGGCTGCATTTAACCGATCGAACAGTGAACGTTGCGTTTATTATTTCGAGGAGAGAAATTTTATGGCGAAGAATTGATAAGCACATTGGAGCATTTTAAGATTTATATTGGTAGCATTACGAATGAACAGATTTGAAAGGTGAAGATTATATCGATAGTCATTGTAAGTTTTTAACTGTAACTATAATAGCAGCAGAAATGTTTCTGCGCAAAACATCTGAGCTGCTTTCATCGAAAAAAAGGTGGTGCGAATGTGCCGAAATTTCTTTGCTTTTACATTTACTTATATTGCTATAAGCTTATTAAAAAATTCCATTGAATCTTTTCAATACGCTTCTCTCTTACTTCTCTTCCCTTCTCCCACCTCCTCTTCCCCATCCTGAGAGAATGGTTTTTCAAAAGCCCTCTCGCATCAGGAGATTCAATTCTATAACTATGGTAACTTGTCAAAGCCATCCGGCAATTAGGTAAACACATCTTGGTCCACATCTTGCTAAATGTGCACATTCGCTGACTGTTTGATTAAGCCTTCTGACCGATCGGACACTTGCTGAATATGCAAATAAGCAAACTGATGCACACAACACCAACTAGTAGATTCCCTTCTTCGATTTAATAACAAAGCATCTAGCATTCATACTTGTCAGTGCATATACTACATACAATTCTGTGTTCCTCACCCTTTCAATCTGCTCACCTCAAAAATTTTAGAGATGAGATCGGGTGTCTTACGCAAAGTTGAGAGTGCTTCACAACGTGCACGATCTCATTCACGTATGCGTGCATCGCAACGAATAGCCTGGGGCAATGATTTCGACACCAATAATGAATCCATCTGGGATAGAAACTACCGTATTCGAGCATCTCGAAATGGATACACTAATGATTTCGATCAACACGAGTTTGACAGTTTTTTTGAGTGGGTCATGGAAAGGTAAGTGGAAGAAAACTCTCATTTGCAAAGCAAGCATGGTGCAGCTCGTTGACAGTATTTGAGGAGGTAGAAACCTCCTCTAGAGAGAGTTCTCCTTCTGACTTAACTAAAGCTTTTTTTGGAATTATCGTATCTGCAACGTGTGGTTTTTGATATTTATCACGAAATTTTTGTGCTTTTACGCAAACTTCATTAAGCATTATTCCATTGACCATTGTCATATCGAAGATCTAAATGTAGAGATGGTGCGATTTGATGTGATCAGTAACTGGATCGAATACTATACAGCAATAAAGTTTTTGCTTGTTGCCCAACGAATGCAATCGTTTGCGATTGTTTGTACCTATTGCTTTATGAGGAAAGAATGCTGGGTCCCTGAAACACGATACAGTATTTTCTCAGTTAGTTTCATTGCAAAGCAGTCCGAAGAGAATCTTTGATGTTTTGTGCTGAAATATTTTCATTCTGAGCAAAGCCCTTGTTGCGATTTTTCTAGCAGTCCAGAGTTAATTTAACAAGAAATAAAATTGATGCATTCGAGTGCATGAAAGTTTCTTACTGAGAAGTTGCATATTTTCTTCCCGTTTTCACGATCTCTACCTATATCTTTACCTTTTGCCTTTAAATATCAAATTTTTGATGACCGAAATATTGCTTCGAGATGGAAATGTCAGAAATTTATATCGCAGCTTTGTTGCAATTCCCGAGAGGTGAGTACTTCATAAAAGTCATGTTTTATATGAAAACGAGACAATGGAAGGAGGATTGAGCTGCACACCAGTTGGAACACCACTTTCAATCTACTTTCGCAAAGTGCTTTGCAGCTAATTTGTCACTGTAAAATTAAATGCTTTTTTGCAGCAGTGATGCTGCAATACGTGTCAGATTTGCCTGTAGTAGGAGCCCTTTCATGATACCAGCCTTTGTTTGTTGGCAGTGGTGACCATTGATGAATAAAATCCAGATTAAGGATAAAAAGTAGTGACATGATACTGGTGAATGTGACATGGATAAAAAGTAGTGACATGATACTGGTGAATGCATATTTTTTCTTGTGTAAACAGAATAAAACTTTTTTCCTTAGCATGCGAAAATAAGCGTGAAAAAGGTGCTTTATGAATCGATAAATAGCATCAAAATCGAGCATCTAGAAATTGCGTTGTGGAGACGCCACTCTCCAATTTCCGATGCTTTTGATCTGCTATTTATATGAATATAACAATGCATGAATAGGACTGAATTAGACCATTTTCGATTGTGCAAAATTCAATTCTAAAAATTGATTGTGTTGTTGAATTTTATCTATTTAAGGGAGAGTTCACAACCACAACAACGAAGGATGATCGCCGACGAAGAGCACGACAAACGAATTGCACAAATTCGCCAACTTCTATTCAAGTGAAATTCGTTCTGTTCATATTGCACATTCTTCAAAAGTGTTACGGAATATTTCCGAATTAAATCAATTTCCCCTTATAAATAAAGGAAGTTTTGAATTAATTGAACAGTCTTGTCTACGAGTATATAATTCATGATAAGTAGTACCAATAAAATTTTAAATGAACGTTACAAGCTCAGTGATAATAATTCGTTGACCGCAGAGGTGGACGAACAGGTGTTGCTCAAATATGTTGCCTGCGTGTATGAATGTGTCTATGCCTGTTGGCCTAGCCGATATTATCATCCCACTAAACCAAAAGAGAATTTTGCTGATTATAATCTATGGCGTAAGAAGTCCCAAATTGTCTTTGTGTTTAAATACATTTTGTTCGACTGTCCAGTCGGGAAATCACTGATAAAAATGGTATGATAATCACTTTTAGCGATCAAAGCATAAGCCGTAACTGCACACCACTGCACACCTTATATTAACTTCATTCCGATTGATTGTCTTCCGGATAAGAATTGATGATATCCAAACGAGTTATTATTTATGCGAATGAGCCGGTGAATATGCACATAAGCTTTTTCTCAATAAACAGTGGAATTTTGCTTGAAATGAATTTTTAGACTGGGAAAAACAATTTTTGAAATTTCTGAAACTTTTTATAACTGGACAATCTTATGCGCAAATCTATACAAATTGTGTCTCACTTCTAGGTATGGATTTGTTTCTACTCGTTCAATCAAAAAAAAGTCGAATATGAATTGAATTCTTTATTATGGAAGCGTTTCATCTGTGTTTCTCATTCTTCACCTATAATCAATTTCCATATAGCCCACTCAATCCTGTCCTCTTTTCTTTTCAACCCATCTTCCCATTCTGCCTTAAAAGTACTTGTAGAGCATAGAGTCCTTAGAAAGAAAGCAGAACTGAAGCACAAGCTCCACAAAACCGAATAAGTGTATGATATCTAACCAAATAAGTCCAATAAACATGGATTATTCATGAAGATTACTCAGACGCTTGCGAAACTGCAAATCATTGACTTAAAGGGATCGCAATTGATTACCTAGTGAGCGGAAATGAGGGGTATTTAATGTAGCATGAAGGAGTTATCGTGGGGTCGGACAAGAAACGACGAATGATTGCGTGAATTCAAGTTTTCGAAACGGGATATAATGATCGAATAGAATGAAAAAAAAAATCATTTGGTTTGACGAGGTTTGCTCGCTGTTTTTTCCGTTCACTGATTGTTTGCAAGCGACGTAATCATCCATCGTTTAGCACTTATGAGATGAAACTTGAAAACGGCTAAAAAAAGATCAAAATCGATTGATAGTTACGGCATTTGAATGTTGTCTGTCGTTTAAAATTCCCGGTTTTGTCAACTTGGCTCAAATCATTTCTCATTGTCAACAGCAAGATTTCCTCTCAGGATAGGGAAATGATTTAATGATGCTGAACTAAAGTTTCGTCGGAATTTTGCGTGAGGATAAAAAGTGAAGCATTACAGGTATAGTGCCTTCTTAGCCTATGCAATAAGACATATGCTAATATTGATACTAATCACCATCTAAGAATATTTGTTGGTTGAACTGTTGTCACTCCAATTATGAGATTCTTGCAAATTCGAAATTATCTCTATGCGTATATATTTATCCTTTAATCTCAACATAAATGTTACCTTCAACTTGTGAACTGTAAGAACTTATTACGATATCTTTAGAGGATGGTGCATACCTTAGGTGATCTCCTATGCTTTATTTCATCTCGCTTTTCACATGGTTCATAAATATTCAAAGAAACCATAAAATCTGCATGCGAACAATTGTTGAGAATTTAAACCGAAAACGACACGTTTTTATTGAGTATATGTGAAGCAATCACTTTTGCATAAGGATGCATTAATATGCATTGCATAATTGATTTATTCAAATATTCAAGTAATCAGGTTGTTTTGATAATCAGGAATTGCAGACGATACGTATCATGATAGCCTTCTGATGCCTCATTCGTGATGTAAAGTTTGTGCTTGGAGGGAGTGGAATCATCTGAAATTTTTAGACTGCGATGGTAATCATTCTGCTTTAGAATCTTGTCCATACCCTCAATGTGTTGATAAGTGAGGGTCAGATAAGATAAAAGACACAAATTATCCAGTGACTGCACATCACGATATTCAAATGTTTTTTCACATCATCAAAAATGCCATTATTGTGCTCCCTCTTCTCTCTTCTTTCCTAAACGACCATGATTTTGATGAACGCAGTTGCAAAATCTGTTATGCAAAATGTGAGAAATTGTTCACTGACTATTGCTCTCAGAAAGCTTTGCCTTGAAACATTACTGTAGCAAAAATGGAGATTTTTGGAAATATAATCTCATAGGTCTCTCTTTCAAAAGCACTTTTCAACGCCGATTTCACATTTGTGACAATAACGCAGTGATAACGATGTCGTAGTTCAAAGATTTGGCAGATTTTCAATGCCCAATGCTGCTGTAAATAAGAGAGGAGATAAGGCAATAGCTGAGTTTTATCAACAACCTACGACCTATGTCATGCAATTATTTGCTCCTTTATGCGCATTTAGGGTTTTTCGGAAGAAGATTTGCAAAAAACCTAAACTATGCCCTATCAGTTCTACTACTTGGCTATGCTATTGTTTCGAAAATCAGTGCAACAGAATGAAAGATGTGGTGATGAAATATGGTATTTATGCTGACGTAAAATTAATTTGAACAGTAATAAACAATTTCTGAAACCGTTTCTCAAATTTTACCCAGGTATTACTTCACTCGTTGAGATTCATATATTGCACTGTATATGAGGATTAAAGTTGTTGCCCTATATGATGGATTTTCTTATGCTTTTCACTTGGAACTGAACACTGCTGATAAGATATATATAGAAATGAAGATTTAGAGTTTCAGAAAACGCTTTACAACGAACACTTTTGTATGATTATTAAGTAAGCTTAACAACATATTCTTTCAAATATTTGTCTCATAGAATATGCGTTCCGTCCTATTGATATTCGAGGAGGTAATCAAGAATGATTATTGGTGCCATGCTATCTATGCTCGTGTGAGGGAACCAAAAGGATCAGGAAGCAGCGTAGATTTCAAATGGTGGCGATGATTACAATTTTAAGTCACTCATTCAAGGAAGCATAGGTGGGGATATTGCTTGTAACTGCTCTCCACCTTACCGAAATATAAACAACTTCCTCCAAGAGTTGACTTGAGTATAGCTTGTCAGCAGTCTTCTTCCCTCGTAACCACTTCTCTTCGAGATACACTTGCAGTTACAGGGTTGGAAAGTGGTTTTTTGGCACATGTTAATAACAGGAAAACGTTTCATTGTTACTGATGTTTATATCAATGCACTCTAACAAAATACTCGAATGGATAACTGCTCAAGTACCCTGTTTCAAAACTTCTGCAATCACTTATTTACCGTTTTTTAGCACAAATCACGAAACTTTTTGCTTGAACATCCCCGAAGTTACGCAGTCACAATTTTCGTGCGGGAGAGATGGGAAAATGAAAAAGATGGGGGGAAAGAGGGAGATGGAGAGGAAGGAGGAAAAGGAAGAGAGAATGAGTATCGGCCTGATTAGTTCAGCAATATACAATTTCATATTTCGTCGATGTTATAGAGGAGGAAATAAAGGGTGAAAGGCGATGAGATGACGAGAGTGCGTGTTTTCATAGAAGCGAAAAGAAACCGGCCAACACAGTGTTGCGTTCACTATAAATCATCACCGTTTTCTACTCATGCACTTTTGCATGTTGTGCACACACACAGCATCGCAGTAGTTGCCAATACGCACCGAGACGAGGCACCAACTTGTGCTTGCAATTCCATTCAAGCAGATTTTCAATAACGTAACCACAAAATGGTTTCAGAATTGCGGAGAGATTTCTATGAGAGCAGTAAACGAAAAAAATGAAACGAATGACTAATTCCACCCTTCAAACATAGAAAAGTTTCATAATTTAGAGCGTTGAAAGGGACGCAAATTAAATCAGAAAATTCTCTGATAACATTCGTCCAAAATATTTACGAGCGATTATCGCATTAGTAGCAAATTTCTCGCTCGTAATTCTAGACGGATAGAATAGATGAAGTGGTGGCCGTGGAGCCGGCTGTTGGTATGCTTCTGGCTATTTTCTACTATCACGATAAAATGGTACCAAGTGAAAAATTTTATGGGTGAGGTTGATGCGCTATTGAATTTCAGTTGGACATGTCAACTGCCGCACAAATTGAAAAGTAGTGTAGAAGCGTATCAAAGATGCTGTCACGATATGCGTTTTTGCATCTTTCTCAACCAAGCAATCCGGTTAACAACAAATAACAAATATGTGAAACAGTGCTTTCGCAATTTTGTTCCCCCCACCGCTTGCACAAATCTCTAATAAAAATTCGTTTTTTTTGATGTAAAAAAAATGAAAAATCGATGCTTTTAAAAGATATCCTTTTCACTTCTAAAATTCGACGATTTCTTTAGAATTTGATGGAAGAAAGTGGAATGCGGTTTAGAGATCATCATATGGTATATACTATACTCGCCCAATTACATTCTATAAAACTAGCCCTCAATGGCACCTGGGCTGAAAATATCAAACAAACAAACATACATACAAATGTACACACACAAAAGCACGGGCTTGATGTCATCATGATGACCTAAATCGATGACAAGATACTTAATAAAAAGTTTGTCTGCCAATTTGGGCGCTGGTGCAAGACCTCGACTAAAAACTATTTTTATGTTGCACCTGGCTGTGACAGAATAACCGTCGTGTAGACACCAATAATTCATGCAAAACATAATGAACCACAACAAAGCCACGGACACAAGATGATATCGATTATACTTGTCGAATTTTATTTTATCAGCATTGCACCAAAAGTTCACGAGATGAAATTAACCGACAGACAAGCAAAGACACGTGCACACACAGACGTCGCAACACTATGATGCACCCTCGCGAAATGCATTAGCAACTAAAGAATTTCCCCATACGTGGAAAACATTATGTGTCTAAAACTTATACTACTTACTACATTGAAGGGAAGAAACGCTTGAGTATTTGAAAGGGTGCCATAGAACTGGTCCCTAGAAAGTGGAATCAGCTCATAGTTTTTCATTAGGAAACCTCAGAGTTTAGTTGGGGGAAAAATCAATCTAAAAGAAGGCGTGTCTTCCCATTAAAATCGTTTTCAATGGGGTTATTTCCATGAGTACAGTATCCCCATTCGGCGCCGCTCTTCACACAACTTCACTCTGCAAAACAGCGAACATACGAAAACGCATCGGAAAGAATTTTCAGAAATGAACATGACGCTTCACTTTCACTGCATTTCAGTTATATCAAGTAAAACAGGAATGTACCACGATTAATTGGGGCATATTAGAAATACTGAAACAAGAATAAACTAGAAAAAAAAGGGATACACTGTTATACTTTTATTAGGGTACTGTTATATCTTCACTTTGTCATTGTGCTACACTTTTATTATAATCATTAGATATTTCTTCTAGTAATTACCTACGTATTACTGGGAAAAATATTTAATAATCTTGATAAATATCTAACATGAACGTGATGTAAACGCTTGAGAGGTGGAACGATTCCTTAACGACAGAAGAAGAGTAGAAAATTTCATTGCACTCATTTTTTAGCGGTTATAAGAGATGAAGGATGGAGGGGGAAATGGTGACCGTCAAGGGCTATGTTCCTGACTATGCTCGATTGCCTCGAATGTAGTGTACAGCTATGTTATCGATTGAATAAGACAAGTTAAACTAGCTTTGCGATAAGCATATTATTAGAGTGTATTTCTTGAAGCCAACAATGTTTCATCGTTTGTGAGCGCTATAAGCTGGTGAACAACTCTGCTCACCACTATTTTTTGTGGAGATGCGCCGATGTGAAGGCGTTGTCTCTTGCTGAACGCACTTTAGTATCGCAATGCTCTTACCACGAATCAGGTTCCTGTTGTAGTTGTGGTCGGCTCGTTGTAAGCGAGAAGCGTTGCAGAAATAACGCACCTAGCGGGTACTTGGACGGACACACGTCGCACTCATATATTTTTGTGCGTCTCGCTTCATGGACCGCTTTTTTGTGCTAGAAGCGCAGGTATTTCGTTTCGATGTCTGTACGATGCTCGATGCCGTTCTATTTAACGTACTTCCCTAATCGTCTTCACCTTTCATTGTGACATATTGCCGTCGAGGTGGTAGTCAGCCCACACAAAAACGACAACTTTTTACTCGGCACTGCCTATAAAGATGCGCTTTTCGACATATTTTTCACTTCAAATGCTCTTACGGTGTTAGACAACGGTGTGTCGGCCACTCTGTATATACGCCTGCTCCCTCTATAGCGTCCGTTTTATTCGCATTCATACTGTCTTTCCTAGAATCTCACATCTTAGATCTATGTGCAGCTACAGTAATCACGAGCTATAAGCACATATTCACAAGCTACTAAATAATATTTCTTAGGCTATGTGAATCGTAACGACATTCTCATCATCGAGTAACATCAGCGATTTAGATTACTCATATTTTATGAATATATGAATAGGAGGATGGAACTTTATCATATACCTATTCAATAATAGCAGTACATTTCGATACATTGAATTATATTAGAGGTCATTTCTGAATTATATTAGAGGTCATTTCTAAATTACATTAGAGGTCATTTCCTTCTATTAAATGAGACCAATAAGCGGAACAGTCTCATAAGCCGGATCATTTTAATGCATGGCCAACATTATTAACAACCTAACGATTCTATCGTTGTACTGTGCGCATTAGCAAAGTTGAAAGGCAAATGAATTCACTGGAACTGGTTTTTTATTTCGTTATTTTTCTTCACTAGTATCATCTTTCACGATAGCGAAAATGAAAACGACAAAGCCAATAAGTCAATGTGTCTTCTATGAAAAGAGGAATGTGTTATGTATTTTTAAGTCGGAAAACTTAACACTGATTGCTGCTTGCTTGTGATTCTTTTCTGAAATCTCTTCCGGTGGAATTTTTGTGTACAATCCTCTTAAATAGGTACTATGTCGTGCAGAAATTTAATTTCATCACATTTGACGATGGTACCATCGAATTCTCGAATAGACATCGCTAAGAGTTCCACTTCGCAACTGCAGACTAATTTTAAGCCCTTATCAACGTTATTGCCACCCATTTCATCTTTTATTATAGTTATCACTATTCATTTTGTAAACAATTTATAACGAAAAGAAATATGTGCTAATGTGATGGATTATTTGTTGGTGAATAGTGTTATGAGGTGTACGAAATATTATTTGGAGTAATTCGAATGTTGCACTGAATAATATTATTAAGGCGCAACCATGAGTGTCAAAACGGTGGTCGGTTTGGCCACGGCCGGCTGCGCTTGCTTCATTGTAATGTCGCTTGTCGCAGTATGCGTCATCTTCAACGACATTAACAGCCTCTATGACGATGTTATGGATGAGATGGGCGAGTTCAAGGTACTTGTTCTTTATAGAGAGTTTACCTGCTTGGTAGTGTTGTCATTATAATATATAAGTTACGGTATTCTATATAGCATTTCCTAATATGCAAAGACAAGGACAACAGCAATAATCTACGAAAGAAAACATCGTCAGCGTTTAGCGTCTCTTAAACGCTTCATAATTCCAGTAAACTATTTCAGGTTCACTCAAATATGCAATATTGGAGTCTAATTCGAAGATTTCATAAAACTGTAATCTTTCTGAAAGAAATTCAGCACATATCAACGCAAAACCTAACATTACGGCTGTTATATTCAAAAAAAGAGCTATCTTCTGATTATGGATGAAACAAAAGCAAGTAGCAGACCCCCCTCGTGATTATAATAACGTCACCCATAAAAATGCCATTCAGCGAAGTGTTCTACTTTTAGCTAGAATAACTTTGATATTATATTCTCAACGTAAAATGATGCATGATTTGTTTCTCAATAAAGTTGAAAGTTTGAATTTGCCCATTCGCTGCAAATATAACCAATCGGCGCTTTTGTTGCGACATCTTATTATACTTCTACGAGAAATTACATATTACAGGCAGTAGTCGATGACACGTGGGACAGGATTCTAATGCTGCACATGAACCCGTCAGGCAGCAGCGAGGCGCCGCCCTCATTCGCGAGCCTTTTCGGCAGGTACAAGCGACAGGCCTTCCCGCCACACTGCCGTAAGTTTTTTGCATCCTAAACGTAACAACATTCTATCAGTATGCTAGAAAACAGTCTTATGTTATTGGCTGAGAAAGATATGTTTTTGATAAGGTGGAGAAATGCTTTTAAAACTTTATGATGTTGTATATTATATTTTAGCTACAGGACCTTAAAAACTATAAAGTATGAACATACGCCAATGGGAAGAGAAAAGCCAATGCTGTTATGTATGGAGTTGCTACTTCTGAAACTTGGGAAAAATACACAAGCAGTTCTTGGCATCCATTTCCTCGTCACTTGAAATGTTATAACAACTACTCGGTTTAGAAATCTAAATGTCATAGAAGTCCTGTATTGCAGAGTGTACGGCGCCACGTGACCAGTGCCCTGCAGGACCTCAAGGCCCTCCGGGAGACAAAGGAGAACCTGGACTGGACGGTGCTGATGGAGAAGATGGTAGACCAGGTGTTTCCGGAGTTTCGCTCTTGGCCACTCATGAAATTCCCGGCGGTTGCATTAACTGCCCACCGGGACCTCCTGGACCGCCCGGACCACCTGGGCCCGAAGGAGATATGGGACCACCCGGAAATCCAGGACGTCCTGGCTCGCCAGGCAGACCCGGCCCACCTGGTCCAGCTGGAGAACCCGGAGAGCCCGGACCGCCTGGCCCAGATGGACGTCCTGGCCAGCCTGGACCCCCCGGCAGAGATGGCAAGCGTGGCAAGGGACCCAAAGGACCGAAAGGACCAACAGGGCCTCGTGGTCCACCAGGCGAACCTGGCAAAGATGGCGAGAAGGGTCCCGACGGCGAGCCCGGAGAACAGGGCCCTGCGGGACGACCTGGCCGCGACGGACGGCCCGGCAAGGACGGTCGCCCAGGCCCGGTAAGCTGGCTACTTGTGCTCTTAGAGTTGCAAAAAGATACAAAATTTGGCTTATTAAGTATCAGAAAATCTCAGCTATGTTGATCGTTAAATGACTGAGGGTTCCTTTTCGTGGCTCCTTTTCGGAAGTTGCTAAGATATCCGGATCGATCATGAACAGCGTTACCGTGGAAACATTATAAAAGCAGCAAATAAAAAGTTCAAAAAGATCGACGGTTTAACGGGAAAAATGCAGCATCATAAAGGTAGATTCAAATGAGGTTTTCTAGAATTTGGTGGATTTGTTTGGGGAGGGAATGGTTCAGAAAGACACTTCTTCGTTTCCAAATATTGTGCAATAGTTTAGCAAAAGTTTTCGTCCAAATGTAATGAGTTGGACCAGTTCCCCGAAATGCTTACAATCGACAAAAATAATGGTTGGTTATAGGCTGGTGCCCCAGGATTGCCTGGACCCGACGCACACTACTGCCCGTGTCCACCTCGCAGTGCCGTCTTCCTGGTCAAATCGCACTAAGAAGCCTTCAACGAAATACAACGACCCACTACCACAAAACCTTAACATTCGAGCACTTCCACACAATTTTCCTGAAACACCGACCGCTCGATTTTGCTCCAATAAAAATTTGCTACGCCTTGTCGTCTAAATACATTTCCATCCCACTCATCAACTCTCAATGAATTTTTGCATAATTTTCAACAATTTTTGAAACGTTATTCGTTTGTTTATCTATGGAAAGGTGTATCCATCTATCCAATTCTTCATCTAAAAAATTCAAGCTATTGAAATCTTTTAGGTGTGATTTCTAACTTCCAAAGTTTCAACAACAATCAAACAATTGCATATTTAACTAATCGCTTCAACTAAAATCATTTCACTCAAAGAAGAGATTACTTTGCTCATGCGAAATACTCATAGATGAACAAAGAGTGCAGAAATTAATAGAATATTGGAAGGAAAACTAAGCCAACTGAATATAAATTAATGAAAAATAAATACACTAAAGAAAACAACTCTTCAAAATAGACAAAGAAATCAACGAAACATTTCGCTTATTGCCAATAAGACAAAATCATCAAAGCCGTTTTCACATTCGGTTGAGTAATATTGAACGTAAACTCTTGCATTTTTAGTGCTTTTATTTAAATAGCAATCTTTTTAAAAATACTTTCGGATTTATGATAGTCATAAAGCAGAATCACCTAATAGGGACTTAATTGCAGTTATAAGATTTTGCGAATTGTCGATTGGAATACTTCGAAAATGATACAACTATATGGATAGTGCAATTATTCTTGCATGAGGAAATGTGCTAAGTTATGTACGGTGAATCAAAGTGGGGTCTTTTTCCCTCCCCAATCCCTTCCCCTTTCCTCTCTTTCGCACCTCCACACCCTCCTCTCCCCTTCTTTTTGGGTAATATCTGAAATGCAGGCAATTCATGGCTATATGCAATCGAATTATGGCACAAAGTTTCACAACTATCAATCACCTTTTTTGGTTTCGCAAGAGTGGAACGCATCGCTGATAGAATCTCAGCGAAGCTCTTTAAAACCTGTTTTATATGGGGTTTTTTGCAATTACTTCAAAGAAGTGCAGCAAACGAATAGTGTTCGTTTTTTAAGTAATCTGCACTAGAACCAGTTTTCAATACTAATTGACTGCCAAATAAAAGTACCGTTCGGAAAGAGTTTGAGAGTGAAGCGAAAACATTCTTGTGAAAAGAATTCACAACTTTTATAGAATATTAGGGATTTTTGATGTAGATTGCAGAAAATATTGTAGAAATATTTGCTACAAACTCTTCAACTCTCTTCCCCCCCCCCCCCCCCCCTTCCCTTTCTCCTCTTCCCTAAACTAACCTACTATGCCCTATCGAATGAAATTTTATCTAAACCTTCAGAAATAAAGAAAACTCAAAAAACCTTCAAGATTTATGAACGATTTTATTCATTATAATGTTTTCCCAAGAGTTTTAACGTTGCGGAAATAAGCTTTAGAAGTTTTCTGCTTGATCTGAATTCATAAACTCACCAAAATCTATTGTTATTGCATGAGAAGCAATTATTTTGCAATATCTCATAAAGTGGTGGTAATATAAATGAACCAAATATTCGGTAGTTTTATTTAGTTCACTAAAAAAGAGAAGAAAACAGCAGCAAAACTTAAACGATGTAACCAAATTCGATAATTTAAATATTAAATCTAATTTCTATACGATTAGTCATTTTTTGAATACGCAAATGGACACAAAGATTTCGATTTATTGCACAGCTTGAATAAATTAACATATTATCAAGGTTATGACTGGCAGATTTGCATATGCAAATCACAGTTTAACATTCATTTTCTTTCTTTTTGGGAAGATGGAGGGAGAACAGAGATGCAAACGAAGATCTGAATAAGTTAGGTCATCGTAAGTGGAAAATATTGGTAAATAACGCTCTTTATACAAAGTGCGTGAAGTTCTCAAAATGTGAAGATTTGAACGTAACGAGAGATCTCCCGGTTGTCATGCAAATTGAAAGCGAATTCATTATTTCAGCATTTGTGTGACCGGTTGGTTTCGTAGGAAAACGCCTTAGATAATTTGTCAATGTTCCTAAATATTTAAGGAAGCTGAGTGCTTTGGTAGACTAAAATATAAATGCGTACGTATATCGTGTTAATTTTCTTCTTATAATTTCTTAGTCGCTTCGATTCTAACTACAAGTTTGCATTTGTCTCGTTCGATGAGAGAGTCCGGTAATTTAAAGAATGACAGGTAGCTTCGTGTTTTCTCCTCATTTTGAAGACATTACGCATTAAAAAAACATTACTGCCATATCGATGTGTCTGAATAGTCTGTAGTTTTGCAATAGAAAAGCTGCAATGGCAAAATTCGGTGAACAGATTCACTAATTTGTAACTTCTCATCACTTTCACGTCAATCCCTTCTGAGAATAAGCATTTGTCTCTCCTTCGATCCCTCTCTTGCATAATCGCCGGAAATTTCATAGGTTTAAATCAATTTTACTAATCAGTTTCCAAGAAGGGACTTACATACTATATTTGCAACTGTATTGTAATATCGTAGTTCAATGATTGATGACATCAAATTACAGGTTGCAAAGGTGATTACCCGCATACCCTTCGGCTCATTTGCATGGCAAACACTTTGTAACGTTTCGTTCAGATTGAAAATAAATAAATCGGATGGTTAGCGAATGTTCCGTACTTTTCTGCATTTATGAGAATATTTGGTTGTTAAAAAGCCGCAATCACTAAAAACCTATATTGTGTTATTCCCACTGCAACTTCCTTTTCTACCACCAGAAAGTGAGCAAAATAGTCTTTTTATATTTTCGATCATTTCCTGTGGAAACATATCTTTCAAAAAAACCTTTTTCTAGCATAAAAAATGCTTAATTACTGCATGGCTATTGTCCACCCTTACCCATCCCTCCTAAGCTCAATTCGATTCAGAAGTCCTGGAGCGCTGTTGCTGCAGCGATCCATGCTACTGTCACTTAGGCGGCTAAGGACTGCATCGCAAAAGAAAAGCCTAGAAGACGACATGAATGCAACGCGCGGAGAGATCAAGCTTCCATGGGTTTGCTTCGCTAGCTCCCATCCATTGGATTGTTCGCTTTCGGCGTATGAAGAGCTACTGCGCTGCGCCGCTTAGGGTCTTCGTAGAAAGAAGACGAATGTTTTGCTGGGCGTCCTCTGTTCGCACTCTCCCTCCCCCCTCTCAAACCCCCTTCCCCATGCAAAACAGGACAGAAGTCCAACGACCTGCGCTAATTGTGGTCGAGATGTTGCAGTTAGAATGCTTTCCGAGAAAACCAGTTGCAATAAAAAATGTATGCGGACAGTGCGCTTCGTTCGAACACTTTTGGTGCGAAGGCCAACACCTCTCTTCCATCTAGAACTATCCGATGTGCAGTGAATTTACTTTCACCAGTTCTGTTAGCACTTCTAATTGAGCTCGAGCTCTCGCATCTCGCATCTAGAATGAGGCAGAGAATGTCAGGCTAAGGAGAAAACGCTGAAACATCAGCGCAGACTATGAGCGGAAGTGTGAAGACTTATTGAGGCCCAACTGTTGTGAGGCGCCTTTGTTGCTGCGCTAAACTGCTTCAATGATAGGTGGATGCAAACGTTAAAACTCGACTTCAAAATTACCAACGTTCGAGCGAGGCATTAAATTATGTCGTTTTGTAGTAACGCATTATCAGTAAAACCGAAAATGACCATAGTGGGATGTATTTCTATTCCATAATGTTCCTTTAACGCAACCTCCTCCTCTCCCTCCCCCTTACCTAGTGCTTATAACTTTACAACCGTAATATGTTGCACAAATCTTCCTCATCCTTCTAGATAGCTGATTTCGGTCACTTGTTACACTTTCAATTAAAACCGGTTGCATTGTACTAATTTTGTGATACCCGAGCATTGAACGCATCATCAGAACGTGTTGCCTATCTCGTTCATTGCACAGTGTGCGAGTTTGCGTTGTTAGTTTTTTGGGAATTCGATTTCGATCGTTAAAACAGGATGCTGAGTGAATGCTGCGATGAGTTTTGCATGTGGTTAGCTTGTATCGCAGGGGGATCTTTCGACTTCATAAATGTGAACGTGGAAAGTGGTGTACTTGGTTTTGCATATTAAGCAGCAAAATGGCTTAAGTTTCGAGGCAAGCTGTTAGGATAGGAAACCCATGACGGAAAGGACCATTTGTGGAGACGATTCGATGCACTCAGAAAAGGAGGAGAGAGAGACTGAGAGGTGCGTTCAATTTTGAAAATTCTTTTCCCATTGCCCTTCCCTTCAAGTATAGGTCACTTCTCTGAAAACTAGGTAAGTATATAACTTATCATTTTGAAGAGAGACAAACAATGTAAATATTTGCACATCCACATATCTAAATGAAATCGGTGTCCATCCACTAACTTGAGGAGTGTTCGCAGTGTTCCTATATCCACAAATACAGGTACAAAGCATTAACGAAGAGAAGTTCAAGGATCGATAGGTAAGAAAACAGCAATACATTAAGAAATGTATATCTGTAACCTGTAAGCGCAAACCTACTACATTATGTAACGTCTTTTAACCAAAATAGAATCATCACACTGATGGAAAATAGTGTAATTGTTTGTTTGTGTCGTAAAATGCCTCATTTATTTCGGTTAAAACACACCAATCCGTTGAATACATCCTTTGTAAAATGTCACATACTTCATGTGCATGAATATCCTTTGAGATTAGATGCCTCGATTTTGGTATCTGTCGATGATGAATCCATAAGCTCGATGTAAAAGTCTCAATTTACACTGGAGTTCGATTGTTCTGCAATTGCATCGAAGCTCTTTAAGGCTGCAAATTGCATTCTATGAGCATTGCAACAGAAATATACTGAACACAACCGTGTAGCGTATACCGATTTTGGAATATTGCATATTAATGTGCTTCCATTATCGTGTTGCTGATATAAGAACTGCTGAGAGAATACGGGAATATTTCACCCATATAACCCTCTGTGAGTTATTTCCCCGACCTTTTTCGCTGGATTAGCTGAGAGGATTGGATATTTTTGGTGTTGAAGCATTTGAATATCGTAGAGTGAGATCGACCTCATCCTCCACCATTGAATGCTAATGGGACTTTCCGTTATCCCATTCGAAAGTATTTTCTCGTTCATTGAGGATTATAAGCAAAGAACTCATAGGTGTCACATATTACACAAAACGTGGTGTACTAATGGTGTCTTAAAGTTTCAGGTTTAAAGTGCTTCCTATCAGGAGTAAGCGTCGAAAGTATATTGGACCTAAAAGATCTCACTGATCTCATTCACTCAAAAGTCATCCCCGCACCTTTAAAGTTATGAATTTGAATTATATGAATTCACTTTCTATTTTTTTTTCATTTCCTCCTCTCTCTCTCTAAAAAATAAACTCTTCCAATCCTACATAAAATTACCTATTCATCGATGCTCTCACTCATCTCGTTTCATTCGTACATTCGATTTTATGCAATTTTTGTAAATTTCCTTGCATATGTGTATTGCGCATATGTTATTCACCATTTACTTGTCTTGCTTGTATATATTTACATTGCTATTTACAGGTTTCTTTATTATTTCGAATAACGACTTCAGTTAATCAATCAATATCGAATGCGCTGCTTGGATGGAACCCTCCCCCCCCCTCACCCCTTTATTTATGCAGAAGATCCTTTTATACTAAATCATTGCTGCCATAGAGTTGGCTTAACCCCAAACGTTTCCACATATTCATTCTTGCTTGACCTGCAGGTGTGGATCACAGGGAATTTACTCGACTATTCTATCATTAGATGTCTTTTCGTATATGCAAATTGCATTTGTAAAGCACATCGTGGCAACACCATGTCTGTGTATATTTACATTTGTATGTGTATGTCTGTCTGGTAATTCCAAGTCGTTGTTCAGGTGGTCGAAACACAAAAACACAAATGTGCCATCTTCTTTAGTTCGCTTCTCTGCTCATTTTTTAAATTCATATTCCATTCGATGAGTTTTTATGCATCAAATTTTTAGTGGCAATTTGTGTGTCGGTTTACTTGTCTATTCAGTCGCACATCTTCAGTTCCTTATGCACAGTGTGGAAATTTGTATATTCGACGAATAAGCATATATCCTTTGAGAAGGAAATTTGAAGTTGCAGCATGAGCTTTCTGGCTAGTGGCGAGGTGAATGTTGCCGCTGATCGCACACTTGTGTTCTTTTTCGTTCAGAGTACCCCTTCGGGACAATTTACTGCCAATGCTATCAGCTCATCGGGCCAAGTATGGACGTCTTCCTGTAAGTTCACTCTTTATATGCTTTCAACAAATCAAAAGCTATTAATCTATTGTCAAGAAATGAAGCACATTGAGATATATTAGTGATGAACATAAAGTGTTTCAAAGACCACATTTATGAAGGTACAAAGAGCGAAAGGACATTTTTTAATTTCGAACCTAATAAGCACTATGCTTGATGTGTATCAGTAGTCATAAGTAGGGTGCAGCCATTCTCGCAACTTTTTATTTTTATTTTTTTGTTTACTTATTTGCGTTCAGAAATGTGAAACTGTGTACTAAGTATGTAGGCTGTCCCTGAAACGGGTACAAAATAAAGCAAGGGCTTGGTAATATATAGCAAATGGAATAGTGTGCTCACAAAGTGGCTGTCGAGATGAGTGAACACCAAGAATCTCGATAGCAAAAAAAGTCGAAACGATTGAATCGCGATGAAGGTAGTCAGAGCACGAAATTGAAGGCTGTAGAAGTTTTGTGTTGGCGATATTTTTCGTTAGACTGATATTCGTGCTCATGGTGGTCATGGAGTGGGATTGGGAGGAGAGAGGGTGAAGGGAACAACCGACTACGAACGGTGATGTCTCTTAATTAGCCTAGTTTTGAGCATATGATTCCATTGCGAATGATTTCTACATTATGATAGGATGGTAATTGATCAGAGATATGAATATGTGCCTATTTGAAGATAGGCACCGCTTGTAATTCTGTGAAACTAATTGCCCTGCTTCTGCACTGTGACCGTCTTAGTAATCGTCTTTGCTGGATTAGACATCTTTACAATTAGTCAACGTACCATAATGTAGGAATTCAAAGAAAGTTATTGCTGCTATTTCGGGTTCTTGAAAATGATGTAAATTAGTAACGGCTGGCACCAAGAAGAAACAGTAAGTGACAGACGGTTGAGAAGTAATGCCAAAGCTCATTAACCAACACCAACTAAGCAGCTGCAATCACTTCGTCGCGAGGCGGGCAGCGACTTGACTTGGGTCAGTAAAGCCACTGCGATATGAGGCGTGCCGCAACAGTCTGTACCCGATGAGTTGGTCGACGACTCAACAAAACACTGACCAGCGTTGGTCATCTCTGGAAACAAGAGTGACCAGCCCATTCGCGCCATCCAGTGAAGATTTAGAAGCAGAATGCAAATCAGCTGCAGCTAGCTTACTCGTTCTTCATTATCAACCATGCGTACTGTGGCTTGGAACTTTGCTGATATTTTCAAACCTCCTACCCTTAATTTGCCCTGTCCATCGTTCAGGAACACCGTCAACATTCACCATGACACTTAGCAGTTATACTAATGAAGCATGCAAGTGAATCTGTAGAGGATTCTGCACTCATCGGTTTACTTTCACAAAATGATTAAACGATTATTGAATTTGGTTGACACAGAAGCTAAAAAAGCTATCAACAACGATGAACTCAATCTGAATATGCAGCGTTACCTCAGCTAAGACGGTGTTGCAACTATTCATACATAGATTAGCAGAAAAGAGATAATGAGTTATTATTGCTGTTGTGAATTACAGACTCTAGTGAAAAGTGGATAAAAATATACGAAGAAGGAGGCGCTTCTTCAAACGAGCAATTCTTCGAATGGCTGAACGATGCAAATTCAAAAATCACTGCCGAAATCAATGACAACAGTTTAGAGGTTAGAAGTTTCCAATGGGAACATTTGTATAGAATTAAAAGTTGAAGGAAGAAACTACTAGTAATAGTAGGGAAAGGCAGGTAAGCATATTTTTTATTTAAGTCATATTTTTAAATAGAATCTTAGCAGAGTGACTGGTTAGAAGTTGTTCATCTTGGATCGTGGACCACCCACCTTGTGACTTATTTATTATTGCAGAAGCAGTCATTTGAATGAAAATAATTGCATATTGCACGTGTCATGCTAACTTCTTTTTTTCGCATATTAATTAGTTTTTTTTAGAATAGGGAATTGTTGATGGTTCTTGGAATATGAATTTTTTAATAATATTCCATTCCATTATTAAGTTCTCGAAGTATTAAATAGTCGTTTACAATTAGAAAACAGTTCAATAATATTTTGCTTCCTTTTGATTTTACTGCTTTATTTTCCGTTATTTTTTATAGATAAAATGGTCGAAAGAGGATGAAGAAGGTTTTTTTGTAAGTTATTGCTAATTTATTCTTTTAATAGGTGATATTTTATTATCGGTCGTTTGTTTTTTAACTGTTCGAGTGCCTGTTTAGTGCGAAAACGCTGCAGATAGTTTGGAGTTTTAACCTAGAGTTCGTGAACTTATAAACTAAAAAGGAAATAAAGTCATTTCTATACATTTCATATCGCTTATTAGCGTAGTAGTTAATATGCTTGATTGGTGTGCCAATTAGTTTAGGGTCAGTCAGTTCTCATGAGGGGAGATTTCTGAATAAACACACTAATGAGAAGAGGAAAAGCAGAAGGGCCTCGAAACTTTATTTTCTTCGTCGCCCTAATAATTTGTCTTTAAATCGATTCAACACTGAATGATTTAAACTTGAAAGGTTGAGAAAGTATGAGCAAAAATTTGATTGCTACCTGGCAATACATGAAAAGATTTGTTCTATTCGGAATGCAACAAATAAAATGTAGTGGGCGGATTTGCGGAGCTGAATTTAGATCTTTCCGATGGCATAATAAGCTCATCATTGGGGTCCTTCTTAAGATTTAGATGTTTTACTTTTAATTCACCTCATGCTCTTAAATAAGTCATCCTTAAGTTATTCCATACTTTCTTCAGTTCAATTTTTTGTTGTTATTACTTTTATTATTGTTTCTTTCATTATTTTAGGATGTCACCTTTATGGATTCATCTCCATTAAGTAAGCATTGTTTCTTGATGATTTATCTTCCTTTTTCGCTCAATAAATAACTGAATTTTAGTTCGAAATTTGTTGGTTGCATCTTGTGCAAGAACCATCAGATGCTTTTATCCGCTTGATTCGTTCGCTGTTGAATGACCGTTTTGCATTCTGTGAGAAGGCAACCAACGCAGAGGCACAACTGGATGACATGCGAAACCAAATGGAGAAACTTGAACAAGTAAGCCATTCACTCGGGTATTCTTATTTAAAGAAGGAGAGGCTATGAGACAAATGTTTAAGAGTTTTGCAAGTCGGCAGAGTGGGCGAAGGGAAAAGGGGGAATGGGTGGAAGGCTGATCCTATTGTAGACTCGGGGAAAGATCCTCAGAAGCCATTGTAAATTCGAACGTGAAAATATTGCAATTATATTTATTAAAGTTAAAAGAGATCGGAAAAATTATTATGGAAGACATCTCATGACGCTTATTACAAATGATCGGGGAACTTAAGCCAGTCAAAATAACCAAAAAACTGCCAATGTAAATTATAGGGAATTGCGATTGTAAACATTCACCTTTCGTAAAGGTTTATTTTTGGTGATGCATCTAGACAAAAACTTATTCTATATAGATAATAGCTTAAGGAGGAGTTGAAGGATGGCAAAAGCGGTGGTGGTGACCTATTCCACATCCCCCCTCCCCTTTCTGTAGCTCCTAGAACCCTAGGACATAATTTTTCATTGCTGCAATATCACAATAGATGTCATAACGAAATCGTTGCTTAAATGCCTTCTGAATCAGCCTCGCAACCTTCTCAAACCCTGAAGTGCGGAAATTTTTTGTGCCTTCTGCCCTAAATAAGCCATCTACTCGTAGGAATTGTGTGAACAAGTTTATGTGGATTTTTCTTGAAGCAATTGATCAACTTTTCGAAAGAAATTAACGTTTAATAAGTACTTTTATCTGAAGAGAGAAAAATAAATACCACACAAAAAAAATGAGCGCTATTTTATGTTTTGAGATGTGTGAAGCAGAACAAGCCTTCTCGTCTAAATTTCTCTGATTGTTTTCCTCTTCCATAAATTTTTGCATTTTTTACGACCGGATTTGCCTTCTATATTCACTGTGGCTTCGAATTCATCGAAGCTGTCATTGTACCGCCTATTAGTTCTTAGGTTATATTCTTCCTGGTATTAACCAAATTGAAGGCTAATCTACTTTATGAGATGAATTGTTCTGCTAATATTGGTGCATCGTTGAAGTTAATAATTCGATATAACTATTGCAAATGGAGTCTACTGTGGTAATTTTGAATGTTTTACAAAAGGTTCACCTCATCGATTCCACGGGGCGTCAGTGCGAATCCATCAGAATGATGCAATTAGGAGGGCTTCAAGCTCATTACTTGAAATCCAGGTCAATGCAACAATTAAGTGAGCTAATGAATATTTAGCAATTAACTATTAATGATAAAATATTTAGCTAAATATTTACTAATGATAAAATATTTAGCTAAATATTTGCGGCGATTTATATTCACTCGTTTATTCGACAATCGGGAGGACATAAATATTAACGCATAAATTATTTCAGCGAGCTTCAGAACTATCGCAATTTTGCAGTAATATCGAATCGACACTTATCTCAAAGTTTACAACCATTTTGAATGAGAAATTGAAAGAGAAATGATGGCAGCAGAATATAATCACTTCACTATCCATATCACTTAATTTATCGTTGTTGCTGTGGAATTTTTGTCATTTCTTTGTTAGTTGGTGAATGTTGGTTGGTAAGTTGATGAGTTATTGTTTCTATAATATGAAGAAGTTTAGCAATGAATTTCTGCTATTACTAGTGTTGAGAATTGCGGCGAGAGACTCGATGATCGTTGGGCGGTGAGCGATGTGCATTTGACGATTGAACGATTCATTCATTCACACAAACACTTTTATTTAGTTAACTAAAAGACAAACGCTTTTTAAAGAGAATTCATATTTCTAATGGAAAGTTGGGAAAGAAACATTTCTGAGACAAAACGACTTAAGGATGGGAACATTGTGTGAACGATTTTTTAAACGTTTGCCACCTTTCAATACACCGAGAATTTGCTTCTTTCCTTCAAAGAATGGCTATCATCCTACTCCATAGTTATCAGTTATGTGCTTCTTTAGATACTATTTTGCTTTAATATTTGATTGCTGTGATAAACTCAGTGATAACTCAGAGATATAGAGCAATAGTAAACTATATTATAATGCGTTGTAATGTAATTTTTCTTTTCAAACTCTTCTCTAAAGAACAGTTGCATCATTAACATCAGAAATTTTATTCTGCGGTAGTAAAATCATAGGTTTTGTGACCAGTGGTCATTATCACTAAGCTAACGTCTTGGGTGTTACGTATCACGTCCTTGCATTGAGGTTGGTGAAGTAGATGAAATTCATAGGGAGACTTTAATAATCGAACGGATTTTATTCATCAAGAATAAGTGAGTTATCGTCTGAACTCTTTTTGTGAATATACCCTCTTGAGGTGGTTTTGAGATCAGCAACTTATGAACAACGACCCATTGTCAGAGTGTGTTTCATTCGTTGCAGTACCGAATTATTACACTTGTTGTATATTGATCTCGTTATGTGCCTTTGATCTTTAATGAATATTACATTTGTCTTTCATATTCACTATGCAATGAATCAAAGGTACTGTTTAAAATACGGTCAGTGCCGCCACGTTTATAAAGAGGAGAGGGAGGTTGGGGCAGTGTCGCCAAGAAATCGAAAATTCGATAGAGTAGAAGGAAAGGAAGATTTCGATAACTTCTGAAACCAGTTCGTAATGAATTCTTTAGAACGCATTTAGTCTAATGGGTAAATCCTTAGTAGAATTATAGGTGGCACTGAGTAGTATGCACCTTGGTGTCATAAAGATTGAAAGAAGCATGAATGCATATATGTTCACTTATTAATTTATTCGTCGGATATTTATTCAGGTCTAGGTAAAAGGCGATCCGAGTCACGACTGCAACCGGGATCGGATCCAGCTCATCTCCACAAACTGTGGGTTAAACTCGGTCCCGGTTCTAATCGTAATCGGACTTAAACAAGCTGTCAAAATGTATGTGGAGGTTTTAACAAATGAAAGAAGGCAGGAAGCCAGACCCAGTGTGTGTAGTATTTTGCGCATTCAACGAGTTCACTTCAATAAATTCTACTAATAGCTGGAAGATTGCTTTTGAAAGTTTCCGAGAGCAGTGCTCATAATCGGTACAGTTATCTCTGAAATGCCCAGCATTGTTTTATTTTATACATTATGCAGATTTGCATCTGCGAAATGCACACTGAATGTGTCATAATTTGTGTCTATTCATCTACCTGCTTGGTGATGTTGCCACCGGAATCCTCGTGTCCGAAGCTGTCGAAATTGGGGTGGCTATAGTCTACACGACGAGATTATCCCCGACATCAACTTTGGGTTTGGTCCGGCAATTTCGAAACAAGCTATGGACTCTTTAAAAGTGCCTGAAAATTTGTGCATGGAAGGGTATTTCATAGAAGAGAAATTTTCGTAGATCTATGCGAGTAGATTTGGTGGGCATATCGACTCATCATTGCGTACGTTGTGCCGTATGTTGGTAATTTATTGGACCGGCTGGTTCTGATGAGTGGACCTAGGGAGGCGCATATTGCGTCACCTCATTGGAGTGCGCTTTTCTACTTGTTTATTTGACTTGTGGTCCACGAGTTAGAGCTAGTCGTTATCGTGCTCAGAGCTGTCGACATTTCATATACCTTCAAAATCAGGTTACTGAGCGACAACCATCGTCAGCTCAAGCTTGTCAAGGCGTCTGTCTCCCCGGCAGTCGAAGTAGCTCATCAATCTACAAGCCAAAGTGGGAGTCAGGGTTGGTCCACTCATGACTGTAACTGCAACACGTCGCACTGTCCCTGTTTGGCTCCTTGTACTGTCTTAGACAGGGCATCTCATCGCATGCCCGTGCTCATAAAGCAATGTTCTACTTGTATCAACTAGGTAACAACACAGCTAATAAGAGGTTGTTTTCCAGCATGCATATTCTGGACGAGCAACACCTTTTATCGAAGTGCTTATCTTCGCGTGCTAGCAGTGTTCAACGGCTGAAATGTCTTTGGCAGTGATTTTTCTCTATCAAGCAAGTATTTAACAATGCTTGAACATGAAGAAGATTGAACATATAGGTAGGGGCCACCGTTTCCTCTGCACATCTTCGACCATGTTCTCTCTTGCTGAAGACGGCTTGGCTGCATTTTCTACTTCATTGTCTGGTCGGGACTGTGACCATGCTTAGCTGCAGCCAGGCACTGCCGCCTCCCTGAGGTCAACGCACCCTACCCGTGAGACTGCGTTTTCCTCGATGCTGAGGTCACTTCGAGTAACCTTAGGTTCCGCATTTTCGTCGGCTCTGATATCTGATGCCAGTGACAGAAAAAATTCGTGGGACGTGTTTACTCTTGACACCATTTCGTCTTCTATAACAACAGAGCGCCTCTCAGGTATGGCAATCGTTTCGCAGTATGAAAGACTTATTAAAGGCGTCTCGTTTGATGGTATAATAGATTGACTGTGCCAAGCTTGTGATGTTTCGTTGGTTTTTGTTTTGCTTGCTTCAAAGCAGAAGAACCGTAAAATCCTGTTCAAGGGATTCAAAACCACAATTATTTCCTGGCCTACGCAATAGAAATCCTATCCTACCTTTCGAATATTTTCCGTCTCTGAAAAAAGGCACAACTTTAAAGCCGTCATATTTGCTAATTTTTTTTTCGAAATATTTAAGCTGTCATAAGCCCCTTGATAAGACGTGCAAGGAACTCAAAAATGGGTTCATTTTCGTTATACGATGCGGCATTCGCGGGATAAAGGCAAAAGAATTTGTTGATTCCCGTCCGTCCCCTCTCTCCACCTAATAGCTCCCTACCTCCCGCCGGTCACAATTGAGCTGCGGGACCTTATGTATATAAAGTTGACGCAACTGGAACGGAAGCAGATTCAAAAAAAAAAGATTGACACAGGTGAACCGTGAAAGCTGCTAAAGCCGCTGGTTCATCTTTCAGTGGCATTGGTTCTCCGAGGGCCTGAGATCTAAAAAAAGAATATATTTTCTAGGGTTTGTGTCACTGCTCAAGGTCTCCTTTGTTCCCTCTACGACGCGGTCAGCTTGATAGTTCATTTCTCGGAACAGGTGCGTGTTTGCAGTTACCAGGTGGATGCTTGTGTAGACGTTAAGGTTGCATATGGAAAATACCATTCACCTTGACCGACCACCTCACTTTAGTTTTTGCTTAGCACCATTATGGGTTCGGTTTTAACCAGCACTTTCATTTGACTGTACACTGGAAGCCACTTGTGAAAACTAGAGGACCGCTTCGAACGGAGACATCTGCAGTTCTTGTCCCGTACATGTTTTCCCCTGGGAGATACCATATCCGTCTATTCTAGAGCCTGGATATCCACGCATAGCTTGCACTAAACCCCAAACCCTTACCTGCATCTTTCGAGTAAGATCGAGAATTTTCACAGCACTGCCTTGCAGCTAAGCGTGATGGTTCGCGGACCGCATATAACAACACTTGGGTGGTATCATGTTGAATTTCCGCTTAATCTCACAACGAAATCGAGTGTACGGTAGATTAGTCGCGAGCGTATTTGTGTGCGTATTTAGCAGCTGATACGATAGGTGCTTAAGAGTTACAGTGAATATTGCTTGTCTCGTGATGATCATCTCAAATAGTCGTCGCACATTTTATTCAGCTAATATATGAGATTTGATCGAAGTTAATATTAGGTGATTGAGTGCTTTTCTATTCAGAGGTAAAATAATTAATTTTTGCATATTTCAATTATCTTCGAGATTGCAGAATTGAGGTATTTTTCCACTTCCCAATCCATTTTATTTTGTTTGCCACAGTGTCGATCGTTGTTTCCGGTTGATTGCTGAACATGGCGACAGTTTCCATTCGTTTGGTATTTTCTATACATAATACTATTAGGGATGTTGGGGCTATTGCTTACTACGATGTCGATCCTTCAAATTGTGATTTGAAGTTTATTTACTCGAAAACGGTCATTTCTAGAAAAATCAAAAATTCTGGAATTTCCTCATATTTAACGAAAGCCATCACATGAGACCGATACTCTCATCGCCAGCATTTTCACGCTTTCTGAAATGAAAGTAAATAAACCTTGAAAGATACGCCTCAAAAATTAGAAAGCAATCTGAATTTTTCATTGTTAGGCATCGTAGCAATCAATAACGTCTTAGTGCCATTGCATATTATGCTTGACAAATTTTCATAAAATTACACAAAGAATGTCGAATTTTCCTCTTAGATGTTTTCTTCAAAATTTTCCCGTTTTTTTTTTTTTCAGCGAAGGAACGTTTTAAAGACAAATAGACGGATTCTGAGATTTTCCCTGTCTTTATTTCATAGACACAATTAAGATGTTAAGAAAATCGTTGCAAATAATTTCACGTGTTTACTTTTCAGTATTCTCTATTGCTTTGTAGGTAGTAAAGTTTATTACCTTTAACCACTTAATTAGGTGTAATTAGATAGTAAAATGTGTTACTGCATTGCATTTATCATATATTGCTTATAATACGAGTATTTGCATTGCTAATTTTGCATTTAGAGGAGTGATGGTAATATTTCAGATGTAATTGATTGAAGCGCAGAGTTGTTTTTTGATTTGCATTCATTTGTTCGGCATTGAGCGTCGACTTCACTCCCATTGTCGTCACGATGGGTGTGACAGGCATGTGGGAATATATGCAAAAATATGTACAACCCATCGAAATCTCATCGTTGCGTAACAAAAGGATTGCTATTGGTAAAATCATTGTTTGTCTTCGATTTTCAATGAAAACTTTCTTCATTACATTTTTCCGCATCAGTGAAATCCTCATACCTTAATAGAAAAAAATATTTTATTGAAGGTTCTGAGGTTTTTCAAGTTTAAAATAAAGTTGGCGAAATTATCAAATTTCCAAATTTGCTTTAAAAAAATTTTCAGTCAATGCTGTTGAAAAATAGAGTATGTCATGAGTTACAGTGCTAAATGAACAACAACCTTCTGTTGTCATTCCCCACCTCCCCTCGTCTCCCCCTCCCGTCACCCCTTTTCCTTCTTTCTGATAAGAAGATGAATTTCGTTGCTTCTTCATTAGCCCGTCGTAGACTATGATTGAAAGACGGTACTTATTCGCCATTCAATTGATACCTGATATAAAACGAGAAATTAAATCAACAAGGTGATTAGATGTTCAAGTAAGCATAAGCATAAGAAGATATTATTGTAGCTTTATCGGCATTAAATAGGGTTGCAGAGTTTTTTTTTCAGTAAATTTAAAAATTTGCCAAAAAATATTGGTAACTGTCCACCGAGATGTCCAGAAATATCCTAGCTAGACATGACTGTTCGTAGAAGGAAGATAGCTATCTCAAATCTAATCGATTAGGCAGAAAGCAGTGTTTGTTTCTCTATTGCATTTCCCTTCAGATGGTCACATTTGGCTATGTGAGGTGATGCGTGGCAGTGTGGCGCACAGTTCAACCGCTCGCAAACCGCATCTCAGCACGTTCTATAATCGCTGTCGGTCGCTAATCGAGAAGGGCATTGAGCCGATTGTTGTTTTCGATGCCGTTGATGATATTGCCAGACAGGATGTATGTGCTGTTCTTGCAGAGACTTTGGCTTAGCGGTGAAGCCATTGATTGTCTTATCGTTGCTTTGATGTACTGCTTAGCGTAGCTTTCAGAATTGCTGTCTTTGATGATTTATGTAATAAGTTTTATTGTAAAATCCACCACATTTGCTCATTTCTAACATTTCAGATGCAGAACATTCCATTGAAGAAGGATCGAAAACGAGGCACCGGTATCTGGGCTCCTGAGCTAAAGGCTGAGATCATGATGAAGATCGAAGAAATCAAGGTTTGAGCGTTTTCAGTTCCTTTTTTTTGGTATTGATGCAGTACCTAAAGGTGTAAATTGCAAAAATACAATTTAGCTGTACGGCAGCAGCAACGTTTTCAATTTTCTTAGTATGAGTTAAATGAACTAAGTGAAGAAAAAATCCAATTTACAGTAGGTTCTTGTATGCTGAGCTCATTATGTTCATATGAGAGCTGCTGAAATATAGGCTGGAGATCAGAGCGTTGTCTCTTTTGGATTACGGTATATCCGTTACCTATTCTGTCGATCCTTTTATATGCTGAATAACCAACTGTAACTAGAACTCAGGAAAAACACAAACTTCCTCCGCCTCCCTCCCTTCATAACTCCCGTCCATCCCCTTTGCTTCCTTCCCAAAAGGCAAGCATAGTATTTTATGCAAGTAGGCCATTCTTTATGACTACCTAGAGGTCACCTGATGTAATCGTTTATGCTTACATATGGTTCACTTTAATCCGTCATCTGTATCGGTTTCTTTGTTAATGTGATTTAAGAAGAATTCTTGATATTTGTTGATTTCAGTGTCTCCTAAATGCGATGGGTGTGCGGTGGATGGCGAGCAAGTTGGAAGGAGAGGCGCAATGTGCACAACTCGAGCGTCGTGGCCTCGTGCACGGTTGCATCACCCGTGATTTCGATTATATTCTCTTCGGTGGCAATAATCTCTATCAGGTGGGCTATTTACTTTCCTTGTTCTTTGTTTCTTTTCTCTTTTCAGCATTTTGAGAAAATATTTTTGCACAATCTACCGGTCTTCTTGCCATTCTTTCCTAGTTTCTCCCCACCTTCTCTTCTCTCAAAACTAAGAAGGACGGCACTGATCTGTTATTCGTTCTATGATTCTATTCAAATACCACACCAGATGCGCAGCACATATCGTCACGGTAGCAGTTAGCCATGTACAGCCCCAGCTTGCACAACTAGAGATAAACTGCGATCATGTAGGACCTTCAACTTATCATACCGTACTATTTAAATGTATGAGGGAGGTTCTCAAATTCTCAGTGCACAAAAAGGACGTTTTTTGGAAAGGAGGAGCCTAGATCAGGTACTCAGGCGGAGTATTATCTGTAGCTTTATATACACGAGTTGCATTTCTCGTTGTGACTGTTTGTTGGTTGGTGCTGGTCGTGGATATTGTATGTAGAACCACTTTAGTGAGACGTTTCGAAGAAGTCTGCTTCCCATCCTTCACTTACTGTTTGCAGTAAATTTGGGAATCGTTCAAAAGTTGTCTCTCTTTCTCTTAGCACTCATATATCTTCAGTCTGCCGCCTCGATAGCTTTTGTTTAAGGTGGAATTCGGTCCGGGTGGGAAGTCGATTCACGATAACATTTTACTTCTGTCGATGGACTATATCAGCGAAGAACTTTGTGTTAGTCGGTATGTGTTAACAAACGTGTCTTCTCATTATTTATCTTAAGCAAAAATAACGGTGAATTCGAAACAAAGGTAAAAGCATACTGTGAATGTTCATATGAATTAGTAGGTTGTCATTTGTTGGTAAGAATGTGGTGTCATTCAGCTGCATAGGTGTCGGAAAGATGTCTGCAGATAGAAAATCAGCAGTTTTTCGTAGCGTTTCTGTTACTTCGAGCTTTTCTAGGTGTTTCTCTTGGATGATTACAGGAGTTTATTGGCACAGAGTTAGGACTGTCTTCTGAACTGATCCTAATCAAATCTGGGCTAGGTGCAGTCACCATCAGGTTCTTCGAATCTGATACGAGTCAATTTCTAGGTCATGTCTAATTGCGATGTCGTTGATGATGGGATGCGACTACTATCAAAAGGGTATCCCAGGTGTAGGCGCTGTGACGGCTCTCGAGATTGTGTCGGAGTTTTATATTATGAAGCATGACCACCCACAAGTTATTCTTGATCGATTCAAGTGAGTACTAATTGCTTTTTATTCACGAGCTTAGCATGCGCGTCTTGACGTATAGAAACTCTCGCATTACTTTAATACATCGTAATTTGTGAAAAAAAAGGATGAAATATTCTTTTTTGACATGCTGCCTATAAGATGACCTTATTTTCTATGGTTTGAAACGAGGTAGTAACCAGTAATCTTTGAAATATTCTACTGTTTTGTTTAACTTCTAAAATGTATTCATAATACTGGACGTTTTTCGGTTATTATGCATGAGAATGTGCTGTTCATACCCTTTTCTGACTATATTGGGCTTATTATGGTGAGGTTACTGCCCTTCTTCTCGTCTTTCGAAAAAAAGGAAAGCAAAATCAAACTGGGTTGCCATTCCAGTCCGTGGTCAGATAGGGGGAGGTCGCCGGATGAAAAACTCTAAGTGGCTATGACTCGCGTTCCATAAGTTTTACAACCGATATAAGCAAACACCGTTAGCATTTACATAACAAGTTAACCCACTTAGATTCCTCAGAAGTCTGCTGCAATGACGTTATTCGTTACTGAGAGTTTCGACTTATCTCGCATGTGACAATGGTTTCACTTCCATAAAACCTGATGAATTCCATCAAAAGTGTAGTATTTTATAAGTGGCGTATAAAAGATGCCCGACTTTAATTGTTACAAATAAACGTATAAATAAATGTGTAATATATGGTTGTAACTGAAAAAAAAACATCTAGTAGGTGGGACGTTTAGCTTCGTGTAAGTAAAAACAAATAAGTGGTAAGAAAAACGCCGTAAACATCGTATAAATGAACTTATACTCTAAACTTTCAACTGGGAATTGAATTGTCACTGCGACCTTCAACAGGGATCCGAACTGCGATCTCAGCTTTCACTTAGAACTCGAGTTGTGCCATCTGCTTATAACGGCCGATCGGTTCGCAATCAGTCTAATATTCTGCTTTCCACTTGCTCTTTTTTTTTTCGGACATTTTTTAATGGTTATTTGCGACGCCAGCTGAAAATTTGGCTGCCGTTTACTATCATCTCTCTTCCCCTTCCTCTTCCGGTTGTGGTTGATGGAAAGAGGAGTGCGAAGGGGTGGGAGGGGGGGGAGGGGGGGGGGGGGGGGGGGGGGGGGAGGATGGATAAACATGTCCATGATCTTACGAAGGATGTCATCATGTGTTGATTTCCAAACATTTGACGTGCTGCAAGATCTGAGTGCACACATCGATTTATTCGAGATCAAATCGTGTTTCTAAATAAACCTTTGATGGTTTACTTGAGCAGTATGTTAAATGTGCTCGTGTTTTACAGGGCTTTCAAGTGGGGTTACCTGTTCAATATTTGTTACCTTGCATTAACTTAATTATTTTAGGTATAGCGAGTGTGTTGTAGACGTAGTGTAGGAAAGAGTTTGTCTGAACTTTTATTTAATGTTGGCCTTATACCAGTAGTAGAAGGAAGAGCTTTAAACGAAGTCCATTCTTCAGGTAATGTCACATTCTCACAAAAAAGAGAACTGCAAAGATGTCCGGTCCGGAGATGGGAGGTTATCTTCATCATTTTCTGGAAGAAAGTAAAACTCCTGCGCGATACTAGGCTCTGCGGGTTTTTTTGGTTAGCTCCTTTCATTCGGATCCTGTCCCACTATATGGGTGGGTATCAGGGGTGCTTCGCTTTTGGTACTGGAATGAGAGAGAAAGGAGATTAAAGGAAATGCTTTGCTCTGCGAAGCATCCCCCTTCATTCTGCTCCATACCTTCCGCTGCACATCTCTGACCACTTCTACACGATGTGAGGCAGAAGCCCAACGAGTTTTGCAAGCCTAACTCATAAAGCATGCACACGGCACCCACTGTGGAAGTCGGAAAAGGGAGAACGGATGGTTACCTGATACTAGGTTCTGCGGGCTCGTTTGGTTAGCTCCTTTCATCTGGATTCCTGTCCCACTAACCTATGAGTGGGTATTAGGGACGCTTTGCATCTGATGCTGGGAGCAGAGAGAAAGGAGAATAAAGGGAATTGCTGTGATTCCGCCGCATTTACAGAAACAGTTACTATGCACCGCTGACACCTGGAGCTATTCCGGAACTTCTTTAACAGGCTGAGGTCCATCGTTTGTGCATGTTTCAGCAGAAGAGATGATATCGACTGAAAAGTGCAACAATCTGATGTAGAACGATGGGGCAGTGATTGTTAGCAATGGCATCGTGCTGTAAAATTGAAAAATCCGCCTCGAACTTCATCGTCATGGTTGTATCGCTGGAGACAACACAAAAACTTTTGCAAGTTATTGCAATGTGGCCAACCTTGAATAAGATTGCCTTTTATGGGCGAAAGAAACATAGTCCAGGCTGGAAGGAGAAGGGGCCCAGGTTATTGCAATGATCGCTTATATATACAGATCAGTAATATGTTCTGAATCAAAGTTTCGTTGAAGGGTGTGTTACAGCTTTGCGGAATTTTCGAGGGGGCATAACGCTGAAACTGATAAACATTCGACACGGTCATTGGAATCTTAATGAATGAGGGAGGGCAACGTCCCGTAGTGATGGGTGCAGTCATAGAAATCTAATCGATTGCAGTATGAATAATAAACCTGATGAGTTATTGTGTCAGGGCATACGCGACAGATGCGGTTCCGATACGTGAAACGGATAGTGCGGTGAAGCAAAAGCTGAGGTGTAACTGTGAAAGACATATCATCGATCTTAGTGAATTCAATCCGAACTCCGATCTCATCGCCAATGCGGTTAACGTTTATGTTGTGCCATGTGTTATCGACTATGCGAGGGCACAACTTCCTAAGAAGGTCGCACCGGATTTTCAAAAGACACAAGTAAGTATTTCGATTTACTTATCGATGGTGAATGATGTCTACTAGAGACGATGAGACGCTGGTTGAGGGGATTGAATGTGATTATGGATACTTATGAATTTAGAAGGACCCCTCAAATGAGGGGAGGCATTTTTGAGCTGCTCGCCGCAAGTCGGTAGAAAAGGGTATCGCATATCAAGCATTCTAAGGTTCTTTTGAACCCGCAATGTATCTGCTCGGTCCTCAGGGTTATGTTGTGGTGGCTTCTGCTCAGAGGGTTACTATAGTTTCTTACATGTGGGGTGGGGATTTCCTTCGTCTCCTTTCAATGCACATAACTCATAAAAACTGAAAGGAGGTTAGGATTTAGAGGGGAGGTGTATATACTAAGTAAAAGTCTGTTTGATGTTTCGTATCAAAAATGCGTCACATAATCAATGATATTAAGTTAAAAGCAACAAAACAACTCGGTGATAATCACTGCTAACCATGATTGAGTTTTTTCTAAGCAGCGGGATGCTGCTTCGACCTGCAGAAGCCAGGAAACGGTTTCTTGAGAAGAAGAGAGCTTTACCTGCTGTTTTTGCTAATAATGTTTTTCTGCCTTCATTTTTGTAATGCTTTTTTTGTAATTTTATAGATTACTGCGAAAAGGCGCTGAGCTTTTGAAATTTTGAAATCATCCTAGAACATGGCTTATATTAAAATGATGGGTACTTTATATGATTTTGTTTCCCTAAGTTCTAATTCCTCAATTTATGTCTCTATTCACTTTTCTCTCTCTCTCCATCTCCCTGTCAATCGGAAAGTCTCGAGATTCGTCTTTGTGCCCAACATTCTTCGATCTCAACGTTCGTTTTTGTGATTGTGATGGAGGGAGGTTTTAAGGAAATTCTTATGCGAGAGTGTTGTTGGGATCCAAGCCGAGCGTCCACTTCTGTGGAAAGGACGACAAAGAAACAGGCAAGGGAAAGAAATAACGCAGTAAGTTACTACCTTCATTCCTACTTTTGGTTTCTTTACTGCTTAGAATAATATGCTAAAATTGTTTTTGTTTTTAAAGGTTGCGGGATCATGTTATTCGGGAAGCAGGGTTGATTTCTCTTATGCTGTTGCACCTGCCTCTTTTGCAGTTCTTCAGTGAATCATATAATTCCTTTTTGCTTCATTTAAAAGTTGAACAACACTGCAGGGATCTTCTATAAAAATTCTTCCCGCTTGAGCTACATAAGGGTTGCTTTCCTGGGATTGCTTAGTTTGTATCCTCAGAGTGAAATATGGCTTCGAAGATCCGTGCAGCTGCATTACTGTCCTTTTCACTTTTTTGAGCGGAAGTAGTTATTAATTTGTAGTAAATTGCTTTGGTTCCAATCTTTACTCTCGTATTGTGTTGTTTTTGCGCCATTTCTTTTAAGATGCCTCCTTTTTCTGGGAGAGTGATCAGCAAATACTTCGAAAGTTTAAGAAAAATAAAGGGCAGAAAGAATGGGTTGCACTCGGTCAACCACGCTAAACGATATATCCGGCGTGGTTGCATTTAGGCGCGTTGCATGTATACTGCGCTCGTTTGCCGCATCTCTCGCGACATGAGTGCGCGCCGTCACCACTCTTTGCATTTTGCTGTGCTCAAAAGAAAGGTCATGCTTGCTGGCATGATGATCCATCATTGCAATTATCAAAATATCTGATTTTCATGAATCAGGTCAAGAGCATAGGCATGAAGGAATTTTAGTAGAAATGCTAAAAGCGGGCATGTAGCTGCGAAAGAAGGAGGAACCGGATTGAACAAATCGTCTCAGAATGGATCGGCTAAGCTTCCGGGGACCGTGACCTCGTCATTAGAGAATTCACGCAGCAAAAGTATCTTTCGAATTTAAGAAAGAGCAGTCGCCATCATCTAGCATCCCCCTTCTCCCTTAGGTATGCCTGAGAATCGAATAGTTGAAATAAACAAAAAAGATTTCCCTTCCAGTCATGAGTAAAAGAGATGCTCATGCATATACTGATTAATTGATTATCGTACAGAAACCAACTGATTAAGAGTTGGCGCTTCCAATTTTTAGATCGAACTTTCAAGTACCACAGATTTCTGATTTGAATATTCCTCCAGTTTTCTGTAGTTGTGGACGTAATATCTATTGGTCGGACCCTCGACCAGCCCTTCATTTCGAGGAAAAGATTGGTAGAAACTAATGAAACACCGTCAGGCCAGTTCATATGAAACTGTTTTTATTGTAAGCATGGCGCTAAAATCTTGCCATGTGCACAAATTCCAGTGGTGTATAAAAGATGACACCTGTCCGTTGTTCTGGACTGGCTGTGGGTGTGATTGTGGTGAATGAGGACATATATGATGGGTTAAGTTAGGGTCTGGTTATAGAGCCAGCGGAAGTTGACGTCTTATTTTCCGGTGGTTCGTAACCGTGCAGTGGTCGCGGCGTGCTCTAGGCAGCAAGGGGCCCACTGCTCTAAGCGAGAGTGGGCTGCCATGGAACGTCTACGATCGAAGGCCAAACTCTATAAATTCAATCCTGTATGTTTTTGCTTATTTGCGGCGATAGTTTTTTTTTTAATGTTGGCTTGCACAGTGATGCCGTGGAAGTAATTGCGCTTTGGGATAATTGTTCCGCTGAGGAAGAAAGAAATACTGTTTTTGATGGTGTCGTTATCAGCGGCCTTCGGAAAGAACTGAATGATTTATAACCCCAGGGCTTATTCGGTAACTTGGAGTTCCGTAATGTACAATTGTGAGGCAGCTGCGCAACTGATTTTAGAAGGAACACTTGTAAGATTATATGAGAGTTGAGTAGGGGATAGGTGTGAACCTGTCATTGACGAATTGAGGTAATATGTCCCGTAGTTAGAGAAGTGATTGGGCAGCAACTGAAGGAAGACTGGCTGAGCGAGAAAATGTTGCTTTATCTGGAAGGATCCACACCGCACGAAATTGGAGCATGTTTTTGACCATGCAAGCACAAGTGTAGCTGTGAACTTCGATACTATGTCGTTAGCAGGCTGTCAGAGATTGGCAATCCGCTAGATGCGCAAGATTAAAGATTGCCAAAATAGTGTTGAACATTCAAGACCGTGCTTGCTGAAGTGGGATTTTTGAACTGAATGGTAACTTTTTGTGATGATAAAATTAGGACTTAATTTCTAGTGTCGAAATTAGCTCACAGTATTCGAGCTTATCAACGATTTTTGTTTCTTTCTAGCATATGTTAGGTCATCTGAAGAAAGAGTGGAAGGGTTGTACTAGAAGCCTGTTTCTATGAAAATGCCCTTTACATAAAGTTCATTGATTTCGAAAGCAAAAATGTGTATCTTAATGGCTTTTCAGGTGCAAAAAATTTCGATGAAAGTTCTTTCGATTGCCTCGCTCATTTTTTTTCGCTTTTTTGCATATTATTGAATTTGCACTCCTATTCTTTGGGCTTATGATCGAAGATTGCTCCAGTTAAAGGGCATCGCTCTTTTTTGAGTTCCTATTGGCGAACTTATTCTCTCTTGGAGCCTATCAGTAAAAATAGAAACATCTCGCAATTTTTGCTGCGCTTCTAGTGCACATTAAAACATTGTATATTATAACAGATTATAATGCAAATAATAACAGATATTAACTGACATTATATTGTAAACGTCGGCTCTTCTTTGTTTGTATCGTTTGTTTACGTATGAGGTGAAGAATGCAACGGTTGGCTATAGGCATGCGCGTTAGACGTTGCTTAGTTGCGATCTTTGAGGTGTAGCATACGCATTGGTCTTCATTGAGTTCTTATAAGGTTGTTTTCGATATTTGAGGTGATCGAGGTAATTTCGGTGCCATCGACATCTGAAGACGTAGCGGTGATTGCTGCGAAAGCGATTCCACATGAAACGGGTGGTGCCATGGTCGCACATAGGGCTCCGAAGAGAAAGCTGAGCAACGCAGCTGAGGCAGCATCGGGCAGAGAAGCAGCGCTTGCTACCGAGGAGCCACCATCAAAGCATTCGCTCAAAGAGCACTCCGGCATGGTGACCGCGTCTGCGGCCGCAAATGCACAAGACAAGAGCACACCGCCGCTAGTGAAGATGCGTAACGGAGAGATTGTTCCTATTGATGAACAGCCATCCGAAAGAACTGCAAGTGGTATTATTGTTATTGAGGAGATCACGACAGCAAATGCGTTGCAGGTAGCGGTACACCGCTTGTATTTTTCAGTTTAGTTGCGCATCGCGGGTCGCTGGCTGCTATAAGTAAACTTAGGTATTGGTCGTTTATTAACGAGTAGAATTCTATTGCAAAACTTTTATAGCTTAAAAGTATGGACATGAATAAAACCGGCAATGAAAGGTGGTATTGTGATATGTGGTTCAAGCAGATAGAGTACTGATCATTTGGCACTGTAGAGGATCCGCGATGCTATAATAGTGGCAGCCGGTCCGGATCACCTTTCTGGAGTGAATCTCACTTGTGTGGGAAATGCGTGATTTAATAAGATAGGAATTTTAATGGCATTTAAAGCTTTATTCGAATGTTGACTTGATTGGAATATTTGCCGTTTCAGTTTTTATGCGTTTGTGGCGGTCGTAGCATTCTTTACCATCTACAGATGCTGCAGTATGGCGGCAGGAAAACTGTTGTTGTACATTAGGCGTAGGTAGGTGACTAAACAACTCGATATGAAGGTAATTGTTCATTCTGTTCTCGGTACAGGTGATTCCCTACTGAATGGCAGGTACGCTAATTGTGGGCTCAGCTTCTTTACTCACCATAATTGTTTGTTTTTATTAGTCTTCGATGAGGTGAGTGCAATATTAATCAAAAATGTTTTACAGGTAACTTGAAAATAACTGAAAGCATTTTGCAGGTAATTCAATCACCAGCTTAGAGAATCTGAGCGCTAAATTGAATGCGCGGGTCTTTGTGCTTTCTTTCCAAACGCGAATTGGTATTTCGGCTCGATTCTTCTCGAAGCTGTATATTCGTTTTTGAAAACATTTCTTTCTTGTTTCGGTGATTTTTTTTTTTAGATTGTCTTTCTTCACCACAACATTTCTCTCGCTCTCTTTTTTCCCCTTTTTCTCTTTTTCTCTGTCTCCCTTTCTCTTTCTGTACATTTTTGGGAGACGGGATATACGTTATAAATATTGAAATTTCACGATGCAGTACTGAAGAAGTGATTGATTTTAATTGATGGATAGGAGGGGAATCTTTTTAGGACTATAAAATCTGATGGGATGCTGAAGGGAGAAAGAATGCTTCATAATGAAATCCTTTTCGATTTAAAATAGAGTCGAGTTGTGAATGGAATATCGGCATTTTCGATATCGATTTTTCTTTTTTGCTTTCATCTTCCAGTAGATAAATGAAAATTCCCTAACGAGATATCCTCTAACAGCCTTTCTATCTAAGCCAATTTTCTCTCTATTTTAATTGATGAAAAATATTTCGCTTGCATTATTATTAATACTTAATTCAAAATGTGTCATTGCTATCGTCACCAATTTCCAAATTATTTAGATATTTCGAATTGGAAACAATTGGATTAGATTTGCGTGGTAAGTGTATGGTGCATATGTATATGCAATTATTCGTTTCTATATGAATGCGCATAATGCTTCAGCACTCTTTTATATCATGCTAATAGCAACGTTTACATAATGACCGCACTTATGTAACGAGTGCTTCTAAGGAGAGGGAACAAACAAGTTAATGCTAGTGCTGAACGTGAAAGTGGAAAGTTATCGTGGCATATGCTGAGAGCTCAAATAAATCGTGGAGGAAATTTTTAGCTTGAGTTGATGGAAACTTCCAATTGATAATTATTTAGCATCTTTTTCGGTACTAGGGAAATTTCGGATTGATGTGAGTGTTTTGGTTATTTTTCTGTTTGCATCATTGCTGAGATAAAATATTTACATAGTCGATGAGGTGATCGATACGGAAAAGGGGTAATGCTGCATTATGTTCGTTGTCATTTCTGATGAGGCGTTTTAGTTTGTAATATTTTTTATGAATTATATTCTTGAGATCGAACTCTCCATTCATTTCTTATATGCCGCTTTTTTCATTTGCATTTCGAGATAAATTTCGTATTGCGATGATCGAATTTAGATATAGATTCCTCGGCAGCACCATAATTTTATAGTTATAGAAAGTTGGATAGTGCTGTTTTAGAATGTGATGAGGTTTCTTTATCGGTTGTTGAGGCAGTACTAATAGATATCAGAAAGTTTTGCGATAGAGGTGATTCTGATGTCGAGGCAGAAGTTAGAGGGTAGAAAGTCAGAAGGGAAACACTATGACTTTCGTTTTTTACGAGTTTTCGTCTAAGTAATTCGATTCTGTGTCGCTTCTATGTTCAGCTGGAACCTGAAAGAGTAGTAAAGAAACAGCCGATGGGAACATGAAAGCGTTTTTGAATTTTGTTAAGTTTATTGTTATGTGATAGTATTTTTAGATATGGTTGTTTTATTTTGCTGTATTTTATAAGAAACTGGTGGCCAAACGATTCGTGAATTACTTAATTTGTGTTTTCTTCGTTTAGTTAAACGTCATTTTTTGAAAGATTTCAATCGACAATATCTAAAAAATAGAAAGCAACAAATACAATGTTAATTTCGTTTTATAGCAATTGTCAAAGCACTCAGATGTTTACTTATTACAGAAATTGTTAACGAGCTTGATAAATCAGTGCTTCTCGAGTGGCACTCTCTGCTCGATTTTAGTTTTTCCTACTTTCGATTGGGGAAAATTTGAGCGGAAAAGATTCCTTTTTTCTTAGGGATCTGGAGTTATATTGGTTAATTTTATTCATATTAGGAGATGAGGTGATAGCAGAACTGCGGTCGTTTTATTTGCCCAAATTTTCCTTTCATTTTAGCTCTTATTCATTTTTCTCATTATACTCCTATTAAAATCATGCATACGTTTTATTCTTGTCCACTATCTTTATGATCTATACAATAGAAATTCATACAAATCTTCATTTGTACTACTTATATAATATTTTCTCTAATTATGGAGATTATTGCTCTATAATATGTCTTTTCGATAATCGAAAAATGAAAAAAGAATGAGAGCTGTTGCTTTTTTAAATATGTGTAAATGCTGTGATATTTGAATGTAAGATATTGCATAGACTTGCAGCAGTCGTTATGCGATAAGTGTACTTTATTATGGAAACAATGAGCTTGATGAAAATTCCACTTGAATGGATCTAACCTATTCCAAAAATTGCATAAAAGAACGAATATTCTGATTGAATATATTCACTAAACGTTGTTTATAATTTTATGCGTGGATGCAAAAGGAACGCAGATTTCTACAGAAACTCTGAGAATCTTTTTTTGAAATTATATTTGAGCATAAAATCATAGATATTGTTAATATAAATTATGTACGATGCGTTTTGAATCGTTTGTTTCTGTTTTATAGGATATTCTAATGGCTGTGTGAGATATTAAGGGGACCGAAGGGAGAGGGAGCACTTGTTTAAAACCTTAGAGAAGGGAAGGGGGGGGAGTAGTGCTAACGACAATAGCCGAGGTGGTTGTTTTGGTGGTGGAAATACGAGTAGAATTTTACATTATGGTACGATGGTACGATGCAGCGATGCGTATGCGTTCGTGAATGATAACAACTAAAAAATGGTGCGACGAAGTGGCAAGGAGACTGAATTAGGAATGTCTCCGCTATAATTGATGATAGGGGATGGTGTATATGTGTTGCTACTGCCACAATGCTCGTCGTACAATCAGTTTAACTTGGAGAAGCATTTAATTCAGATATAGTATTAGTGCTTCATGTTTTTATTCGTTGTTGTGATCAGTTAATGAACACTATGAGGGACCCTTTATGTGTTATCAATGCGCTTAATTGTTTTGTAAAGTGAATCGAGCGGCTTGCATATAGCATGTGATGCTTTTATTATATTGAAGCTAGAGTTGTCTCTATAGAATTTCATGAGCCCACTATGGGTCTTTATCCTTCAGTACTTCTCTGCCACACTCACTTTTGTATTCGTATGAATTGCGCTGGGTTCGAGTAGAGTGTGCTTGTTTTCATAGTCGTACGGCTGGAGAGAGGGAAATTCGCTCAATAATGTTTAGTTTGGAAGAATTTCGCAAATTCTTTTTAGTGTTTCAGTTTCTGAAAATTGGCTGTTTTTCATCTATTCCAACCAAGTTTGAACCATAAGGAAGGGAGTCTAAAAGCTATTTTCGAGAACATCAAATATATACATATGTTTAGATAATTTTCGCTTCTTCGCTTTCAATGAAATATTTGAATTTCTGTGCATTTCTTATAATGTTTATTTACGCTTTTATTAAATGCGGTGTTTTGAGTTGTTTTTCAAAAGATTCGCTATTCTAAATGACTTAAGTGAATAAGAGATATGCAAATGTTGGTGAGTTGTATCGCTCATATTTCTTTTTTTATGGAATAATTAAATATGGTAATTACATATAGATCTATTGAAAGCAGTTGCTCCTTTTTTTGAAAGAATCATTTCTATAATTATATACGAACGTTTGTTTGTTTTTATTTGCTAATATTTGCTCATTATTATTTGAACTTTATTTCAATAATTTTTTATCTTTTGCTTTCTCTTTTTTTAGTTATTTTTATTGTGCGTCGTGAATAAAATATTCTCATTGATTGAATGTAGTATTGCTTTTATTTAATGTTACAAGAAGGTTTTCAGCCGAAACAGCAATATTGAATTTTATTGTTAATACTGATGTACTGGGGGAACGGGAGGGTCGATGAGAGTGAAGGGGGGCGTAGAGTGGTGCATGAAAATGGGGAGGAGGCGATGGATGAAATCAAGGGCATTATTTCAACAACGGACAGTCATGCTTGTGAGTGTGACTGCTTTTTCTTGCAACCAAAAGAACGAAATGTGGTGTTGTGTATGTGGTGTTACGTTGTCAAGTTATTCAACGGGTATATGCATTTCGATGAGTTCAATTGGGCAGCTTATCGAATGTGCTCGGTCTCCAAACTTGAATTCGATGCGATGCTGTAGGTGGATTAAATATTTCAATTTTTTGAATCTTCTTCGATGAGTTGGACGGTAAGAGTTAAGTTTGAGGCGTTAAAAATTCTTGAAAAATGCATTAGATCACATGCACTGGGCTAAACATATGTGGAGACTGGGAGTGTGGTGATTGGGGCGCTTTGTCATTAACTCGCTTAGATATTTTGTTAACTCCTAACTTGTTACGTTAATATTGGGGTAAAAATAAGGTTGTTTTCGTGGATTTCGGTCTGTGGTGTCGCTGAAATGTGTATGAAGTTGCTACATATGGGGGAATGGTTATGAAGGATATCGGTGCGAGCAAATCGGCCATAACAGTTTTATAATTAAACTCACATACCTCTGGACTTATGTTTAAGGATGAGCGGTGAACAGTCGTCTGGAATGTTGGCATTGCCATCAGTATCAGCAAGCGATGGGCGTGCACTAGCTGAGAACGAAGGTGATGCGGGCGTTCTTGTGGATGCACTACCTTATTTGGATACCGACTACACAGAGGCAGATCGGCAAATGGCATTGCAATTGGTCGAAAGTGAATGCCGCACATTCCGACCCACTAAGAACTACCTGAAGTTCTTGCCGCCACCCGATTTGGATGCCTTCTTAACTCCCTGTATGATTAAGGAACATGCCCGAATGGCTAAAAAACAGGTGCAGAAGTATTAATGAAAATTATTGTGGAAAGGTGGGCAGCATTGGAAAACCGAGATCGATGCGCTTACCTCAATGTGGCACAAATGAACTGATGATATGTGTCCGTAGCATCTCAATGAGGCCATTTGAAACATTTCTACTAAAACTTGAAAAAACCTTCGACAAGCCAGAGACCTTGGGGGGGGGGAGGGTTTGCCTTTTAAAAGGTGGTCCTGCCGTATGCTTTTTACTGGGTAGAAGATGTCTCTTAATGCCTCATTTTTATAGAGGACAAAGAGACAAAAATTTTTTTATTGATTGGTGCGGCTAATCTATATGGTAGCGGTTCTGTCGATTTTCTTAAAGTTTCTGTGTACCATAGTTTACAGATAAAAGCGCTTCAAAGATGATATGCTTATTGTTTTATTATCCTCTTGGTGTATCCCATGATTTCTTGATCACTGAGACCCTTATCCCTCAAACCCATCCAAGCTACTATGAAAACTTTTGAAACTTCGCCGTACGTATTTCACTTAGATCTTTTAAGAGGGTTTGAACTATTATAGCTTCTTTAGGAGCTTTTTTTTTTTCTCACAGTTGGTTTATTTTCAGTGCTAAGCGTTCTATACTTGTCAAGTCGCATAACTCAAATACCGTTTTTCTTATAGTTCCCGAAATGCTTATTTTAAGACGTCAAGAACACACTTTAAAAAATATAGATTTGCGGTTAGGAATTTATGGTTAATTTGCCGTTCTAATTGTTGGTGATGTTAAATATTTTGAAGTGTTTGTTCAGGAAATGCCTAAATTGGATATGTCACGTTGTGAACTTTCGTGTCCATCGACCACTGGCCGACAGGGCGATAAGACATCATGGCGAAAGGTATTTTGTGTTTTCCTCGATGTACTTTTATAGTTTAATGCTGTTGTTTCTAGTCATATGGCCATAGAATTTCAATGTTAAAGGTGCTTTTATTTTAGAAATATGTTCAATGAAATGATTCATATGAGTTTAGAATCAGCATATTACTTCGAATAAAACCTCTGGTAATAATAGATTGGCTGGAATTTTCGTAGGTAAGTTTTTTTTCGTTTGCATTTCATTTGATTCGTTTCGACGATTACGTGATTTATATTGGGATTTTAAATCTTTTACAAGTATATATCTGTAGTTGTTTTGCTAAAGGAACACTTTGTTACTCTCCTGTTGGAGATGTCGGTTTCCATCTTAAAATAAGGCATATTTATCACATGGTTTTGATATTGCCGTTGAAGCACTTAAAAGGCGGTTTCAATAACTGAGGAGGAGGTAGGATGAGTAAAGGTGGAGTTTTCTTGGGGTATAATCATGTTTTGACATGATCAAGGTGTTTCTGTGGTCCATATGACTGACATGTTATAATACAAATACAGTAAAGTTAGTGCTATCATTATTGCTTTCATCAAGTCACAGGAGTTTTCAAATGTGTTTTTGAAGTGCTAGTTTAATCAGATTTGTGAAAATTCAGAAGTAGGAAAGTATTTTTTGTCTTTTTTGGTTCTCTTTGATTATTCAATGAAACTCGTTCAGCATTTAACCAGTTTGACGAAAACTGCTATTGGGCGATTAAATTCATTCTGTTCTGATGGATTATTTTCAAAATTCTTTCGTTGATTGAAGGCGATTCGCAATGCGGCCGCTCAAAATGAACATCTTCGTCTCAGGAATCTGAATCTGCAACTAATGGAGGAATATGCACCAGAGACGATGCTTCGCTTCAACAAAAACCTCGAGGATATATTGCATAGCGAAGAGAAGCAATTGCGAAAGGTGAGCCACAGCTACTTAGATTTATTAAATATAGGTGTCTTCTGCATCCCCAGCACTTCCGCTATAGGCATGGAGGGATGAACACAAAAGGGGATCTAATTCAGAGGCTCCTCTCTACGTTATCTGAAAGTGACTTTGGAATAGTTTTATGAACTAGCTGGTTAATGGGTTTCATACATACTGTGCTGTGTGAAATGTATGAATGGTTCAGACAAATATGCAAAGCCATGAGTAGTGAAGTAATTTCTTATGAGTTTCATCTACACTGACTTTTTTAATTCAAAATAATAGAATTGGCTATTCCCCTCCAATTTCTACTCAAAAAAAGAAAGGATTAAGGCAAAAGATGCAGTGACTAAAAGGGCACAAAAACACTATTTTTAGGTTTGGAAGAAGCTAAAACATTTAAGTACAAGTACAACTGAAAAATAGTGGAAGGCAGTTGCTTTTCCCCGAAAAGTTCGCAAAATGCTGTGCTAATACCATCCTTCAAAAAATTAGATTGCATTCCAATTGCTGCTTCAGATTTGGTACAGTCGTATGCCGTATTGGTACAAGTAAAAGAACGTCGCAGATCATATAGTATTTTTTAGAACGACATCGCTGTTCAAGCACAGCTGTGCCGTTTATAGTTTCCGAAGTTAGTGAGAGTCTTTATTGGCATTGCACATTTTGTATTGTATAACCTCGAATAGACACCCTAATAATGTAAGTTGTTTTTACGAAATGATTGGGAGGATATTTAGTCATTAACCATTCTGATATAGCGTCATGGTATAGTTTAAAAAAGTGAGGATACGGTGGTTATTAGTATTTCGGTATAGCATACAGATTAACGATGCGTCTTATAGCAGAATTCCACACACTCTTTTGCCGCTTTTACGCCATTTTTTTCTAGCAGGAAGTTATTTTGTTTACTGATATTTGAAAGCATTCACTGAAACGGAAGGGGAGGGGTTGATTGAAGAGAGTTTTTTCTTCCATTTCTTTTGGCAAAGAAATGTGAATGTTGTCATCGTTTTCTATGGCTGATGTTTCGATCGAGCTAGACAATAAAGGCTTCTTTGCAGATGCGAGAAGATGTAATGAATATTCATGCCCTTCGGCGGGACAGTCAGGTTGAGGCTGGCCGAAAATTGAAAGAGCTGGAGCAGCGTTGGGTCGAGATGGTTACCAAGAACTACAAAATGGAGCTAGCTTGTGGAGAATTGGCTGCTGAGAATGAGACTCGTGCTAAAAAAGCTAAGCTGATATGAAAAACTGAAGAAGCGATCGGCATCCTTCCATCTTTGCCCGTCCATCTATCCCCTCAATTTGTCTGTTTGTTTCTGCTTGTTGCCTTCTACTGCTTATGAATCAGTTGTCAAGCTAAATAGTATAATTTATTTTTTGTGCACCTTGATCACTTTTTTTGTTTCTTGCTATTGGTGACATAAAATTTCGAACCTCCCTATGTTGCAGTCTTGTTCTGCTATCATCTCTCATTAAATTATTTACAAGCAACAATATTTCTTATTTCATCATCGTTTATGAAACTAGTGCAGATTCGAGGGGAAACGAACTGAGGAAATGTGTTTCCATCAACAATGTTATGAGGCGTTCGGCTTGCTCAGTAATTCATGCTTTTTTTGGCTTGAAAGCGATATGTGAGGTTTGTGATGCTAACCTTTTTGCTAATAGAGAAACTCATGAAGGGCGTCTTGCAGATAAATTTAATAAATATAATTTTGCTCATCGTTATGGGAGTGGGGGTTATTTTTAAATCTTTATCTAATATGCACTGCAAACAAACGATTCGCGGTTCGGCGAATAGCCGAGCACAAGTTCTCGGTGATGGCTTCTCTTCCTTCAGCAGCCATTACGACGTTAGCGAAACCTCAGATATATGAATGTTCATTAAAATATATCCAATTTGGTTTCTTTTCTTGTTGGATCACTCGAAATGCTATTATTTACAGTACTTGGAACCCCAGAGGTAAACGTGGGTGGTATTTTGCACCAGCATGAATTAAATAAATTTCCTGTCTTTGTTCACACTTTTGTCCCCGTTGGAAGTAGTGGTTGTTTGGCGTGAGGAATGATTTATATTGGATTGATTTGAAGCATTCCTCTATATAAATGCATTAGCATCGTTCGTTTTGTCTAAAAGAATGCAATGACGAAAATTCTCTTTTTTTTCGCAAAAGTTTTTGCATTCTCGTTTATCGTTCTTTTTCGCTGTCTTATGTTGTGTTATTGTATTGTTTATAGTTGTTTGTACGTCTTCAACAGTTTTTAAGCAATTTTATGACAAAATGAGAGGGTTTGTTGATGTGGATTATAGACTTCGATTTCGATGTGGACATTGAAGCAGAAAAACGCGACGATAATGACCTCGGCGATTGTAACATAAAGATCGGGGAAGAACCTTATAGTCAATACTTTTTGGTTTTTCACCTCATATCAATATTTTTTGGTTTCTTTGGTTTTTCATTAACATTATTTTTGCTATTAAAGGCATATCAATATCAGTTTCTTAGTGACCCAATCACTTCAAGCTGCTATATGGCAATCGCTTATTTACACATTTTTTCCTCTATGAGGGAGGGGTCATTGGAGGGAACGAGGGCGTTTTAAATCCTTTACAGTAGGTGGCTTATTTAGAAAATTAGATGACGGAGATTCCATGCTGGCCAGTGAAATCATTTAACTTATGAATACATCGTTGTTCATATTTTATTTTTCTTTTCGGCAATGCACGAAATTGCTCTCTTCAGTTGCATGAAATTGCAATAATGCATATTTGCCAATCGATGTCTATTGCGCTTTTTCAATTATTGCGTCAATCGAACTTCATTAGTGATTTCATCAGAAATTTTCTCATTTGAGACGATCGAGTTTTCTTATGTAAAACCGAATAAAATATATTTGAAAATAATATTTTTAACCTTCTTTCCATTCAACCGGTTTCAATTTTGCTTTGTTAGAAAAGATTTCCAATTTAAGACCGTTGCGTGTGTGTGTGTGTTTTTTGTTTGTACGATGGTTGAGATGACATATTTCGTTACTATGTCTTTGGCATTATTTTCATTTAGTTTGATTGAGCTCCCGATGTATTTTTTGTTTTGACAAGAATATTGTTTATTAACTGATTAAAAGATCAATGGTGAATCGTATTGAGAAACCAATCTTTGGCCTCAAAAAATAAAGTACGCAAAGAGTATTACTGCACCTAATGAATGCTGATTGATATGCAAATGATTGAACAATTGCCTCAAATATGTGCACAATGAAGTACTCTGCTATTCTTATATCACCTTGAGTCTAAATTATAAAGCGTGAATGAGGTGAAATATCTGAGAAGCAACAATGTGAGGCACAAATATTGTGGCTTCTAGCCGCAGTCCATGACTTGACAACCTTTGAGTTGATAGGTCTCGATGAAGGTGGACTCGTGCTTCTGGTTTTCTCGGTTAGGGATTATAACCGGACATAACAATCCACTGTTACGACTTTTGATGAACGAAGTGGTAAGATGATAAAACTCGATAGGACTCAACTGATGCAAATGCAGTTATTCTACGGTCATAAATCCAAAAATCCACACTTTCAAGTCAGAAGTTTGAAGTTGCTCTGTCTACAAGGACCGTAAATAGCAAATCTCAGACCCCTAAGGTGCAGTTTCTAACCTATTAACTCATAAGGCTAATAAGACCAAGTGGATATGTATGTGTTTGGGGAGTTGTTTCATGGCCAACGATTGCACTTGCAGAGTTATGCAAGTGCCGGTCTTCAAGTTTGCCTATGATGGGGGAACCACTAGATGGGCGTGTATGCTAAGGACGTTATAAAGATTTCTTTGATTCTTTGAGTACTTTGTTGAACGGGAAACCTTTGAATTTTGTAGAAGATGAAGCATTAGGCAAATCAAGTGAATTCTTACTCATAATTTATTTTTATTAAAAAATAGTGAGTATATCTGAAAACAGTGTTACTTAAAGGCTCATTATTTTTTAGCTCTTAGAGGAAGCGCATCTCTCTCAATCTGCTGCAAATGGCGCTTTGTGGCGGGGTGGCGGAGAAGAGCCAAAATTACTCGCTGTCGTAACCTATTATCATTTCCGTCGTCTTGCAAGAAGTCCTCACGATTTGTAAGGATCCAATGATGGGAGCTTACATTTAAAAAACAATTGGAGGAAATGCCACAGAAACGGACGATATCTTCGTATGTGAACGGTCCCATTTCATTATCTTCGTATGTGAACGATCCCATTTCATAAGTTATCAACAAATAATGCATTGTGCAATTAGTTCAAATGTCAGCATAAGATGAGACAAGATCGTCGTCGATACAGCGAAGGATTCGCCTTTCTATGGCCTGACAGATATGAAAAGAACACTCGATTGGTGCAAAACGCAAGCTGATGTTTGGTGCCTTTGAACACTTATTGGTGTGATATATGGAGGGAGTCACTTTAACTTTGTCATCGGCTGTTTTCGCCGACAGATCAGCGCGGATGAATAGGTGCACACGTACCTAGAGACATAACATTGCACTGAATATGCTTTGTCGCAAAGCGCACAGGAAGGACGAGTACTTGCTCTCCTACCTTTTGGGATTTGTTTTTTCAGTTCTTCAGCAATTTTAGCCGTCCACATATCAATCCGACTCCAAGTGTTGTCCAGTCGCAGAACTGTTAATCTCTCATTCGTGAAATTTCCCTCCGGAGATCCGAGAAAACTCGAAATTGTCTTAACTTGACTCACGGGGAATGCACACGAGTCTCACATTGCCATAGTTTGCTCCAATTAGATTATTTTCAATGAATAAGCAAAATATTTGAGGAGGGAGGAGCATAGCACATTCACTACTGAGAGTATCGCATTCACTGTGCTATTTCACGTATGTCAGTCTCGTTTTTTTGTGTATTGGGCACCGTGTGTCTCTGTGCTGTGGTGCAACAATTGGTGGCCATCGACCTCGTCTTGCTGGTGTATGCGTCCGCTTTAACAGCGATGAATGCTTATTCAGGTGAGTGGTGAATGATTTTAGTTCACAGAAGTTCTTTCTAGTTTCCGCTTTTCTTTTTCTGTAATTATGAGTGTGCTCGGAAGGAGGGGAAGGACGTGGAGAAGGGTGGAGAAAGGTGCGGGAGAGGGGGAAGTATATGTGAAAGAAGTATAACAAGAACGCTAATGACTATTTTTTGTGTCGATTGTACTTCAAATTGAATATTATTTGTTTGTTTCTATTCACCGGAAACTCGCCTTTTCCACAGTTGTGATAATATAACAGGACAGTTAGGTCGTCGTGTGGGAGGTGTTGAGCGTTGAGAAGTTCGAAATGATAGAGCGTTAAGATCAACGAGATGTGAATAAAACGACGGCCCTAAAGTGCCGATTACTAATATGCCGACCCGTTATTCACAAATGACACCTCTTTGATGGGAAAGGATATTCGCTTGATAAGTGGAAAAACTTAATAAGCGTACTTCTGCAGTTCCTTTTGTCTGGTAATTTCATAAATCACCGACATGATAGAACACGCTCAACAATGCACCAGAATTTCATCTCGATCGATCCGCCGTACAAATCTTCCGTCAGCATTCGTTTTTACTGACGTTTTACGATCTGACTGGCTAATAGATAGTCTTAGACATGCAACTTTTTCAACACATTTTAAGTGTCTTTAGCTCTATCGAAGTTGATGGATCGATTTGAACTTCGATATAGTGGTCAACGTAGAGTGTAGATTACACTCATCAATTTTTCTACTGCGATTGCTTGGTTGAAGCTATTATAGAGATAGACATACACGTATATAAATGTTGCCATAATGCGTTTTGCAAATGGAAATTTGTAACAAGTGCCTCAAAAATTTCGAATAAAATGAGCATTACATATTTGAAGTTGAGTTTAATGAGGGATGAAGTTGGGCAGCGTGAAATCGATAAAGCTTTCTGAATTCTAGAAAATCTTAAAGCGCATTGTATGGCCGGTAAGTAGATTGCGCGAATAGGCTGATGAAATTTCGTCTATTCAACTTGTTTCTTGCTTCACCTCACTAGAAAAACCTCTTCTGCACAGCGATCTTTTTAATGCTACTGTACCCGATGTACTTGAGGTAGTGTTGTTTACGTTTGTGATTTAATAAAACTCCTCGATCCACGCATCCAGACTTCTTCGATTCTTCTAAACTAAGTTATGCGGCGAACAAATCCATTTAGGCTGCTTCCAGAGCTCATTGAAAGTTGAGTCTTTTATGAAAGTTATCGTCAAGTTACTCAATGATTTAAATGGCTCAAATATTGATGTTATTGCGTCGTTGTTCTCATTTACTCGTATGCCTTGAAAAGCTCAGCATCGAATAATCACCTTTGAATGCGTCGTTGGATCGCCACTGTGCTAGATGTTGTGGACGTCAAGGTATCGTCCCATCCATGCATGAAATGAACGAGAAAGGTTGTCGATTTGAAATATAGCTACGTCTTTCTTGTGACTTAAACGAGGATGCAACATCACTTTTCGACTCAACTCATTTCATCGCAAGGCGAATGAAAAAAATGAGCCACTATTAGACTGCTGGTATGAACTTTTTTCGCCTGCCCTCCTGGAGTGCACTTAAATTTATCTGCAAGGCTTGGAGACTGGCGCCGCCATCTCGTTATTCGAAAACCTCAAAAGTGGGTAATTAAACCAGTGTTAAAGCACCAACACGAATGCAAAAACAACACAGCTGCGCGCACAAGTTCATTATGATATCATAAGAGCAATCAAGCTATGCTACAACGTCATAGCGTCAGCTGTAGAAAACAAGCAAGAAGAAGATGAAGAAATAACAGATGTGAAACGAACGCATCCTTGCGTCTGCAAGCGGACGGAACAGGCAAACACTTCCGGCCTTCCGGCGATGGCATCACTCGCCATTGAATCGTTCGCTGATATTTTCGCAATTCTACGATAGTTCGCGCATCGCGATATTTATTTTAAAATAAGTAAGTGCGTGGAATCAACGTTTCCTGATAGTTGATTTTATCAAGAGTGCCAAGTAGTCGCAACTCGGACCTGGTCGTTTCCTGACACATAGCTGGTCTGAGGCCGCTACAGACCAAAGTTTAGCTATAGTCAACCGAATAACAAATACATCGGGTAGTGCGAACAGCAACATTATATTATTTACGCAGTTTATCATTCCTCCACACAATATTCCTCCAAAGTCGCCGAGAATGGCTAATGCCAACTTTTTGAGCGAATATCCGTTCAATTAAACAAATATTGTGAGAAGATGAGAAGTCTCCACCATGGTGGTCAGTGTTCCGTCTAACCTCAATAGCTTGCCACTCGGGAATCCCGAAGATGGCTTACCTCTCAGAAACCCTTTAGCCTCAAAGATTCCCAACCCTGTCCCTACCTTTCGTGGACCTGAGCTCGACTTCGCCTGTGACCGAGTTCAATTAATGCGTACATAATTTAACACTCATTTCAAGGCATCGTTCACTCGTTCTGTGTTTTGTTGAGACACGTTATAATGCATTATTAATATTTTTGCCGCATATTTCAACAAAACATTCAGTGCGCAACAAAATAGTGCAATGTTTATGTGAGCGTGTTTTGCAGTTAATTTCTCGTTAAACATCCGCTTTTTTCAAGTTCTTTGCATGCAGTGAAGATGGCTGTACTTATTTTGTTTTGTACTGGTTCTCCTCTAGTTTGCAAGTATTTAAGCTAGTATTTGCAGTTTAAAGGAGGAGTAGGGAAAATAGTGAGAACAAGGAAGCTGGGACATAAAAGAAAAGGAAAGTGTGAGGGGAGAAAGGGGCCGTGAAAGAGCGCGTTGGTGAGAGCTTTTTCGGTCCTGCCGAAGATGTGAAATGGTTCTGAAACGCGAGCGCCCCTACCACGTGCACTCCAGCCCCCGCCGAATTCTGTAACTTTACTGATGAAAACCGGTCGTGGCATAACACATGCGCAGAGAATAGAATGAGTAATTCGAATCAATAATACCACAGCCCAAAGTGCGGCTATTACTGCAGCTAAAAATCGACACAATCGCCCCATCGACATGACAGTCAGCCACCTCGACCAGCTTTGACTGGAGACTCGGAAGTGACAGAGGGGAGCTTCGCCGGATAGCAACAAACCACATCCTAGAAAGCATACAGGATATCAAAGTATCCGACTCTAACGGCGTGTCTCCAGTGAAGCATGCGATGATTATGTGGCCGATTGCCATCTGATCACTTAAAGGCGCCGAGCATGACGGCGGACAGTTGCAGATGTCGCCGCAGGGTGGCGACAAAGCACAAAACGAGCAACTTGTTCAAACGACTACAAAACACAAATAAGAAAGCAACTGAAATAAACTATATATTCATAAAACAACGCCTGACATGTGAAGCTAGAGCTTTGAACGCAATGAACACCTACAACGCTATGACAAGTATACAGAAATCTGCAAAAACACAAAAGAATAATATAATGTGAAAAAAGTAAATGACTTCTTCCAAAATGCTGGACGACAAGGATCATCGATGCCCTGATTATAGCCCAAGGGTTAAAGTAAGGAAAATGATCACCTAGGGAAACAAAGAAAAAAGTGAGGACAGAACAAAGGGAGAAGTAGACCGTTGGTGGTGCGTACGCTCGTAGAAAACCAGTGATCCTGAGTGGATAAGGTAATAGACGCAATGAGCAGAGGAAATTGACATACCTTCCTCGGGTTGACGGTGATAAAACTTTCCTTGCTAATGCTTCTGCGGTGGATCTCCCGAGTCCTTCTTACGCTGACTGCGATCAGCGTACTATCGTCGACGTGACCAATTCTTTTATAACACGAGCCAGCCGTGATCAGGACACACATTCCGTCCTGCTTCGTAACCTGACCCCACAGGTGTGCTACTCGAAGATGACCCTTTCGGGTGAATCCTTGAAATATTCTCACATAATTGTATGCTTGTAGGTCATACTTCTGGTTTACAAGGAAAAAATGTGAACTCTGGCAATTCAGCTGAAAACAGACAGAGACACTCGAGATGGACATTCATAGGTTTGGTCGCCGAGAGGATAGTTCAACCTCATTATGACTGACGAATTTTGAGGTGCCATAATATGATGGGGATTTTCGTCTAGCGATCTAGCTTGGATCATCACTTCACGAACATAATCGATCGATGTGTGCTTATTGCTGTGTATTTCTTGAGTCTACTGCAGTTTTCGGCAAGTCCAATATGGGTACTCATGTCCCGATTCTTTGTTGGGTCTGATGTGCTCTGAAAAGAGCGGATTAATAGGGTCCATTCAGGAAAAATGTGGCTCAAGACCAGGTAGGTCGCACAGCGGTTACTCGTACGCTTAAAACCAATATGCATAATTCGCCGCTTCAACGAAGTTGCAGTCCGCATCGTTGTCATTTTAAAAAGCAGCGCGCAGAAGTGTCACTCTGCGTTGTGATCCTGCCGGGGTAGCCATTTTTTTTGGGTTGCAGCAACAAGTGGCGTAGGTGTTCAGAGTCTAAAGAAGGCATACGATGAACCCACGAGAACAAGGGAATGCGCCCATGAAAGCAGAAGAAAAAGTAAGAGTTGGCAAGCATGGGTCTATCTTTTTGGGTTCGGCCGACAACGAGGAGCATTTGTGCACCGCTAGAGCAGCCATCACTCCACTACAACTTCACCACCCACACCGTTGACGGAAACAGTCGGCGCCACATGCGCAACGAATACAACGAATCGCTTGAGTCTATAACAATGCAGTCAGTAACATTGACGGCAAATTCAATCATTTAGAATAACTATTATTGCACAGAAAATATGTTTACTATTGCAGCTATTATCACAATGGTACCATTAGCACGATAATGTTCTTCATAAGTGATGTGTAGTGTCCCTCCTCACATGTATTTGTCGGTTGGCTGCTGACGAAAGTTATGAGCACATACCCGACATATTACCGTAATATGAGCATTACCGTAATATTCTACACCGGCATCCGTTCCGGTTGATCATAATTTCTATATCATCTCTAGTAATGTGAACTTCGAATTTGAATATGCAAATGTTTGTACTGGTCGGATGCAAGGACTGGGGTTCTTTGTCTCTTTTTTTCGTTGTGGGATTCTTTGTTTCATTCCTCGAAATGCAAAGTTGTGACGATGAAATTTGGTGGATGCAATTTGTGCCATATGTTGTCTTCTTTATTTATTTTATTCAATAGAGATTTTACGAGTAAACGTCTCTTCATATCACTCCAACTTCCGCATGGAAAAGCAAGTTGTAAGCTCGTGCGAAGGTCGAGGATTGGGTTCATCCTCTAGCCGCCTGATACTGGCATGTCGATTCGCTGCTGTTCCACTTAGAAGGAGGGTCGGGACCTACTCCATCGCACTCATGCTGATGAGGGTGCTGGGTGAAGTGACTGGGAAAAGCGAAGCCAAGAAGTCGTCTGGTCAGAGCAAGTCCACTTACAATCGATCGCGCAGTAACTAATATCAAGCAATGAACGGTATTGTCTCCATAAACACATTCGTCTCGATTAGCCATGTTTTGAATGAGTTATAGTTGCATGAACGTAGCATAGCCAGATAAGTGCGAAAGCAAATTTTTGGTTTAGTCTGCGCAGTTGGTTGCTATCCAAGGAAGTATTGTTAGGCATTCTGTCATTTTTTCTGAAAATTGAGGGACCGGTTGGTCTAGTAGACTCGATTGCAAAAAGCACAAATCATGCAAATAGCTTTTTCGCATTTCTTTTATGCGTTCACCTTGTGAATTCATCAAAATCTTTGGCGTCATATTTGCAGTTGTTTGCTTCCCCATAGTACCCAATTGTGTGTCTTAAGGAGTTCCGTGGTCCATGCACCTTATCGATATTGGGCGTGCACTTTCAGCGGACAGCCGCTGGATGATAATAGATGGAGTGCTGCTTAATTGAGCGCGTGATGTTTTCCTGACGACCATGTTGCCCTCAATTCGTTTCACTGGAAGTCGTACTGATTTTTGGTTTCTATTGTTTTCTTAATTTCTTTCATTAAGCACTATTAGCGATGGATTCATGAAAGGGTAGAGGAAAGGAGGCAATTTTGATAGACAGCAAAGTGGAGTCTATAAAAGAGATAGAAATAAGGTTGTGCTGCACTCGAAAGAAGATCCTTTAATGTGCTTCATAAGTAGCGCCATAGATCGGAAATGTTTTTACTCAAAGTTCTGCAACTAAGGATTATGAGGAAAACGCTTTTCCAGAGCGAACCTATAGGAGAGCCTGAATGAGGTCCAAACTCGCTCTTTCATCGTATTCCACTTCGGCTGCGTGAACATCTGACAGTACTGCATCGAATACTTCACATCGAATACTTGAATCGAATGATTCCCCTAAGAAATCGTCTTATATAACTTATATCAGTAGATCTTCTGGATGGAAATTTCGTCAAAATGTATTAAGCAAATTTGTTATTGGAGTCACATATATTTGTTGTGCGACTATGCACTGCCGTGTTCATATTTCATCGTTATCACTGATTACATCACTACGCTTCTTTTGAGTAGTGCTTTTGTTAGCGCGTCTTGTCGCATTGCACATACTCTTAAAGACTGGTGGATATGCATTTTGTGCTGGACACGCTTTGTGCGATTGGCTGGTTGGCTAACGCGAGTGATGCCATATCTGAGAGGCGTTTCCAGTCATTAACTACGAAATTGAACGAGCCCATATCTGTCATTATATATGAGAGTATCGTCCAATTCAAGTTGCTCATTCATTGTCACTTTCCCAGTCTTTCTTAATTCCTTTGCAATCAGCCAAGCTCTTTTCTTTTCTAGAATCATCACATACATTAGGTTCCTACATGTCTAAAAAAATTCTTTTTGCACTTTTCTGCAAATGTTTGCACGGCACTATATTTGCGTATATTCATATTCGTGTATATATTTGTTCATCAGTATTAACTTGCAAGCCAAAAGATCTGTGGAGGTGAAATATCATGAATATTATTTTGATAAGAGGATCGTTCCGAATTTCCTCCAAACTCATCATATTCCCAGCTGCATTTGAACTCATCATCCTCAACACCATTTGTTGCCATTTAAAGCAATTTGACATCTGTAATTAAATTTGCTTCGTAATACAATGGGTGAAATGCAGCTCAATGGCGACTTCATTTGCCTAAGACTGAGTAGTCAACCAGTTGCGTTGGTGAAAACGTGCTAGAGGTTTTATTATGGTTTATATGCATCTCTTGTTCTTGTGGAATTTTCGCTATGAAGAGAAGCGGAAAAAGGGAGTCGCTTACCAAATAGTGGAAGTGCATATAAAGTTGGCAGGTGGCGAGAGGTAGTCAAACTAGTCGAATCGATAGCATCCATCGATAGAACACAAAGAAATGAAAGGAGAGCTGCGAGGAGCGCAACGGCACTTCCTGTAGAGAACACTCGATGAAGTCTGCGTAATTAATTTCAGCAAAGATCAAGCAAATAAACCGAGTTCAAGAAACTGCAGTAGAAGCAGTATGAAGAGTCAGTTCGGCTGCCTCAAAAGTTCATGAAGCACAACACTTATGGCCTATTTTATAAGCGAATTGCCCACGCTAAGCGTTAGCAGCCTAGCAGCAGATGCTGGCAATCGCTTTGGCACCGCCTCCACCGCTTGATACATGCAAGTCTTTTGACTCGCTCGCTCACTTCAGCTACGCATTGGCTTCAGTGGAATGCGTTGAATATGGATTCCCTGTTTCGCTTTGGAAATCGCTTTTGGAATTCTTATCGGCGCCATTCTTCAATATTTAAGCGCACAGATTTCCAGCATTATTTGTCTTGTACCCTCATTCTTTTGATTAGTTTTCTATGATTTTCTTAGCTCCGTTCTAGCTCTGAAGAAGACACTAGTTTCTTCCATTGGTGAATAATATTATCACTGCCGTACTTTGATGCCCCCTTCCCCATTCTCCACTACAAGCAATTACTCAGTTTTTCCCTCCTCTAATATAGTGCCGAAGTTTGTCTCATTACGAGTGAAGGATTCCAGCTTGCATCCATCGTAAATCTGCCAATCTAAGCACTCTCTTATCGTCTTTTATTTAAATTTCTATATTTATTGCTGAGATTGATCAGCAAAATAGTATTATAAATTATGGAATCAGTATGGTAAGAGGTATGATGCATACTTGGATTTTCATCGTTCAGAAGTTTTAAAGATTGCAAAGATTTCACATACAATGATTTCTCATTAAAATAGGCTTGATTCTTTACTGATTTGCTATTCATGCAATTTGAATGTGTATTTTTATTGTCACCTTAGTTTGACATAATATTTTGTTGAATGATGAACGCAATTTTATTCCCACCAAATTTGTAATTTTCTTCGCTTCTTATAATACTCGTTATATTTTAGCCTTTCTGACCACTAAGGGCGCTCTCACATCATTTCTCTAATTACATATATAAATATTACTTTTTTAAAACTATTTGTGATATTTAAATATATTAATATTGTCGCTGTTAAAAGTTGATTTGGATTTAAATTCACAAAAGAAAAGTTTCCTTTAAGCGATTTTTTTCCTATTTCTGACAGTATGCAAATTTTTCTTCATTTTGATCCTCTCGAATTGCATCCGTTTTTGTTCTTCCTTATTTGATATCAGTTGGTTATTGTTACTTTGCGGTAATACTTGAAAATATAAAAACGATTTTCGGCTCATATGAGAATTAGAGAGATTAAGAAGTAAGAGATATTCTCGAATATTCAGTTGATAAGGAGAGTACCGCATAATTTCATACGTCATAAAAAAAACCTTCATCATGTGCTTCTTCTTTTGCTCAAAAGAAATGCCTTGAAGAGGTAGAAACTCGAATAAACCATGGGCAGCCCGTCGTCTTAACGGGATTCCGAAATCGGCAGCACTCCTTTGAAGATCATCGTCAGTTTTGTTCCACGCTCGTCGGGAAGTTGCAAAAGATTTTCTCATCCGCTGTATAAACCCTACTTAAACATAAGTCAGTTTTTAAAATTTGCGAAAGCTGTAAACTGTACAGCTTATAAATAGCAAGATACAGTAATTGTTGAATAGCGCTCCAGAATACATGCTACTGTTACATTGACACTGCGTGGTTTTCTTGCACGCCGTGTAGAATAACTCAGGAAAATGCAGCCAACTATGTAGGGTGCTAGATAAATTCCGGATTACCGTACACCACTCTTGACTATACAGTAACTGCATAATTTAACTATGTGCATATCGGGCTACATTCCCCTGATTGCCCGTTTCGTTGCGTTTTCGGTGCTTCGCTGATAATCTCGAGTTTTTTTTTTTTTTGTGAACAATATGAGCTCGTCAGAGCGTTAGTTTCGAGCTCTGTGTGGAAGAATAGCATTAAAATCGATGCAGTAGAGATAATGTGTTACAGACGAACAGAAAGAATGCATGTTTCCAGATTTTTGCATATTTTTGCACGAATTGTCGATGCGCGACGGCGATTCAATTCCGTTGTCCCAGTAAGCGTCTCGTGAAATTCACTGTCACTGATGAGGTTTTATTGATGACCTTTTACTATAATTTTGACAACCTTCAACTGTGAATTTGCCAAAATATTCAACTCTTATTCAGCGTAATATCATCGTCAATTATGTTGCATTCCTGCTATACCCTAGTACCCTAGCTTCGTTTTGCGGAATCATAGGTAAAAATCTTCGGTTCCAATGCTAAAATGTATTGTCATACTCCTCTCTCCCTTATCCTTTCAGCCCAACCCATCCCCCCCCCACCCCCCCCCCCCCCCCCCCCCCCCCCCCCCCTTTCATCACTTTCTGCCACTCAGTGCAATCTCAAACAAAAACTAACAAGCATTGTGCTTCCTTGTCTATCTTTGCAATGAGTGACGAAATCTTCCGCAACTCTAACCCGCTGTTATATAAAGAACGGAAATAGTTGCTGTATTGGCGTTATTGTGCCGTCTCAAATGAACGGAACTGCGTTCGTTGTATGAATTCTTAGAATGCGTTTTATTTGTTTACGTTCTCGACCAATTGAATTACTAGCGTAATGGAAATTTCATTGCCGATTTATGACCAGATTCATACTCGATCCAATGTCGATCTCTGCATCGAAATATGCTGCTATTCTGCTTTCATAGTTTAGCAAACTGTTCCCTAATTACTGTTTTCCTAGATCTGCAAAGTTGCTATTACTATTACGTTGCTGAAACAATATTCTTGCATTGCTTTAGTTTACTTTACGTTATTATTATTATTATTATTATTATTATTATTATTATTATTATTATTATTATTATTATTATTATTATTATTATTATTATTATTATTATTATTATTATTATTATTATTATTATTATTATTATTATTATTATTATTATTATTATTATTATTATTATTATTATTATTATTATTATTATTATTATTATTATTATTATTATTATTATTATTATTATTATTATTATTATTATTATTATTATTATTATTATTATTATTATTATTATTATTATTATTATTATTATTATTATTATTATTATTATTATTATTATTATTATTATTATTATTATTATTATTATTATTATTATTATTATTATTATTATTATTATTATTATTATTATTATTATTATTATTATTATTATTATTATTATTATTATTATTATTATTATTATTATTATTATTATTATTATTATTATTATTATTATTATTATTATTATTATTATTATTATTATTATTATTATTATTATTATTATTATTATTATTATTATTATTATTATTATTATTATTATTATTATTATTATTATTATTATTATTATTATTATTATTATTATTATTATTATTATTATTATTATTATTATTATTATTATTATTATTATTATTATTATTATTATTATTATTATTATTATTATTATTATTATTATTATTATTATTATTATTATTATTATTATTATTATTATTATTATTATTATTATTATTATTATTATTATTATTATTATTATTATTATTATTATTATTATTATTATTATTATTATTATTATTATTATTATTATTATTATTATTATTATTATTATTATTATTATTATTATTATTATTATTATTATTATTATTATTATTATTATTATTATTATTATTATTATTATTATTATTATTATTATTATTATTATTATTATTATTATTATTATTATTATTATTATTATTATTATTATTATTATTATTATTATTATTATTATTATTATTATTATTATTATTATTATTATTATTATTATTATTATTATTATTATTATTATTATTATTATTATTATTATTATTATTATTATTATTATTATTATTATTATTATTATTATTATTATTATTATTATTATTATTATTATTATTATTATTATTATTATTATTATTATTATTATTATTATTATTATTATTATTATTATTATTATTATTATTATTATTATTATTATTATTATTATTATTATTATTATTATTATTATTATTATTATTATTATTATTATTATTATTATTATTATTATTATTATTATTATTATTATTATTATTATTATTATTATTATTATTATTATTATTATTATTATTATTATTATTATTATTATTATTATTATTATTATTATTATTATTATTATTATTATTATTATTATTATTATTATTATTATTATTATTATTATTATTATTATACATGTTAGCAATTACTGCTACAATTAATGAAGGAATAACTGTTTTGCTAATGGTTTCCGGTCTTTTCGAAAATTCAGGAAGAAAGGAGGTTTGATTATTGCTGACCAACAATTTATTCTAAAAAAACTTACAATATTAAGGGTAAAATTATGTTTACATAATATCGCAATTCCTTTGTTCCAATTCATCAGCAGCCGACATCAGCAGAGAAAAAATGAAGGAAGTTATGACAAAACGAGTTTCGAAGCCCGTCAGGAAACATGGAACGACACGCGTTTTTGTAATCCGTATCGCAGTGCCAATCGATTTCACTAATTAGCAGCAAATAAAATAGGGTAGCATAGTGTCGATTCATATTTTTGCTAATTTCACCACTCAGATCTTTAGCAAATTATTTGTTTTTCTCGCGTTCCGATTGATGCATAATGAAAATTTGGCGAACTTTTGAAGTTGGGGGAGAAGGCTGAACGTTGTTCAATGGTCTCCAACAGTTTCATACAAACAGATGTGCACGCTTACATGCACACAAAACGACGTCATTGTAATGCTATGTGAGAATAAAGGTTTGTGACATTGTACAATGAGAGGAATAAAACACAGACGCATTATCATAAACTCTCTTTAGAGCATATTGCAAGGCCTCTTCGTTCTCGATGCGGTGAATGTATCTTATGAGTCTAAGTTGTGCCGAGTGTAACAATGTTCAAAATTTCAAAAAACAACCTTGCTCCTTCATAGATACGCCTTAAACCATAGTCGGCATCTCTAGCATTAGGAGAGGGGGAGCAAGAGAGAGTAGGGATCTGCGGGGATCGAACCTCCCATTTTCGACTTTCCGGGTGTAAGCCATAATTCAATATTCCACTGCCCAACGTTTCCGCTCTACATTTAGCTGTTGTTTCAGTTGAAGGGCTGACTTCTCTGTTTGAGCATGTCTAATTGCAAGACTGACGACGCATCCAACAGTGTCCAATAAAAAACAAAAACACACCAAAAGAAATAAGGAGGAATGCGAAAGAGTGCAAAAAGAGGCGAATATATTCGAATGAATGCATTCATTATTTCTGTGAATCACATGCCAAGAACGCATATTTGCGGCCATTTTTTCCATAAATTTCCCTTCGTTTAAGCAATTAAGCTGAAAGTTTGTTGAAATATTGCAGCGTCTATTTGATATTGATTTCGAATTATTTTGCATTATTTTATTTTTATTTTTTTGTCTCTCTTTGACTAATTGAGGATCAAATGAAATGTTCTAAGGGATCGTGCCGATTACATGCGTAATATTAATAAATAAATTTTTAAAAATCTCGACTTTAAGTCCCTCACAGTTTATAAATCAAACCTAGAAAGTCAAGAAAGTTGTATCTTATTTTCCCCTTTTCAAAATGCTTGCTAGGACTATTATTGTCTCTTTGAGAGCTTAGCCAACCTCTGAGCTTCAGAAGCTGTGAATGGAGTTTCTCCCGACGAATTATTAATTAGCACTCTCTGTATGAGATGTCATTGCGTTGCATAATTTCTTAATGCAGTTTTTGAAAGACGCTTTCATTAACAAGTATGTTGCAACTTCGGTACCATCACTGTTTTATATATTCGCATAATTGAAGAACTGCTTTCTTAACGCTGAAGAGACATCGGCTTAGTGTGCTTTTCCAATTCATGCTTCCTGTCATTCAAATTTTGATTTATTTCAAACGTATCGACTTGTCTTCAACATCCTCTCGAGATTCTCAATAGATTCTTATTTATCGAGGTCGAGAAAAATTTATTCTCTGCTTTATTGTTGCATGCGATTATTCAGTGAAATGCGCTATTCTTATCAAAATCATCCACTGGCATAATTGAGGGAAATAAGGGGTAATGATTACGAATTTACTCATCGGATGTGACTGAAAATTTTGACTAGAGATCTGTTTTTTTTCGCTCAGAAAATATTGAAAACTCGTCCTCATCATCGTACCAATTTTTTTAACTTTTGCTAGAAAGAAGTATTATTCTCTTTAAAATCTCGAAAGTAAATTTTTTAAAAGCCCTTTTCCTCCTATTGAAATTCTTGGCATAACGCTCGTTTTCTTGAGTAAATAATATACGGGAATGATACGTGATTTTTTGAGGACTTTAAACAGTTTTCACGCTAATTTATCGCTATTTTTATTTCATTTCATTGAAGCAATTACGGTTCGTGCTTAATTTTTACTGTTACACCGAAAAAGAACCAGTTTCAACACCAGAATTTCTTTGCTGCTCATTTATCGTTGTCATATTTTATCGCCGACTCACTGCGCTGAGCACCATTTTATTCCATTCGATTTTCTTTGCGCTTGCTTTATTGAAAATATTTTTAGAACTGTTTTTATTCAATTTTATATGTTTGTATATTGCGAAAAAAACAATAAATGCCTTTGCATTGCCGATGTATGCGCTTGTGTGTATTTTGAAACACGAAAAATGCCTTGTGTCTGTTTGTGTTTGCATACATACATCTGTGCACAATTTGAAACATATTGAAACACGAAAAAGTTCAGAAAATTTAACGGAAACAATTCGACTTTCTTCCAAAAATCTTCTGAAACTAATATTTGCTTTCACATTGCTTATTTCTATTTGGAAATGCTTGTTGAGTAATTTAACAAACAATTCTTTACAAATGATTGTAAATTAATTCTTGTAAGTTTTGTTTGAATGAATAAATTCAAACAAATACACATTTCATTTAGTATTTCGCCGTCGAATTTACAGCAAACAATTCGTGCACATGTAAGGAAAGTAATAAACGAACAAAAGGCAATTTGTTGGCTTTTAACTCAAAGATGAGAAAAGAATTTTTTAAATTAGATTCCTTTTTTTTGATTAAAAGGTTTTTGGGAGGTTTCATATTTTAATGCACTCTGCAAACATAGTTTTCTTATGTCACAGGGAAACTTTTCCATTAAGAATGCAAATTTTTTATTATTCAAAATTCAACATTTAACCAGTACCCTGCTGTTATTGCGTGATTGATTTTTTTTCACAAAGTCACTTCCAGTTCCGAAAATTTTGCATTTTGCGGGTTGAATATGCAAATATACACACACAGATGTTTTACCTACAAATGCACAATTACGACATCACCGTATATGAATTTCACAAATCGCCGAATATTTTAGTAATTCCTTAGTGTAGGCGAACACATTACCAAACACTATTTTGTAAATATTAATGAAATTAGTTGCTATGGTCGGCGGGTTTGCAAAAAGCGCATATTGTGCCCGCAACCTATTTGGTGCACCTTTGCATTTGTCACACCTATAAATGAGGGAATGGTAAAACTTTTTTAAAGTCGAAAGTTTTAAATAAACTCGATTGGCTTTGCTCGTAATTTGAAGTGTAATTGGCTTCTTGCATTAAGTAGCAACGAGATAGCTTAGTTGAAACGTTATTCACTTCATGTTTTTGTTCACAAATGTAGTATTAAATGAGAGGTATACGTGGGAATGTGAGTGCCGATGTAGACATACGCTAAACAACAGTTGTTATCGTCTTCTAATTTTGTTTGTCTGCTGTTGTTTTTTAATTGACTGAGCTTCGTTTTCACCAATGCATCTATTGCATTTTTTGCAATTTTTTGTTGCAACATATTGCATTGCATTTCCTCCTTTCGTTAAAAAAATATTTTCGTGCACCTTCATAATTGACTTAACTGAATAATTTATTCTTGTTTAGCTACGATTGGATTGATTGCTGCATTACTGATATGCTCATCTATGAATGAAGTTGCAAAACGAAGAGAAATCGCTTCCCGTACTAAATTAATCGATGGAGAAGAAATAACCTAAAATTGGAGTGATAGGAATCATCGGTATAGGAGTTTTTACGCAAACAAAAGTAAGTTGTAAAGTAACACGAAGCACGTCGCATCGAAAATTAACGTTGTAAAACTGCGCCGCTAGTATTGGATTTATCAACTTTTTGGTGCATTTTTTCATTAAATGAAAATACCATTCTTTTGTTGAAATTGATGCATTATGAGATTGCAGATGTGTCACTATTTTATAAATCGAATTTGTATGATTGAAAGCGTTGCGAAGACGCTTGAAAACGTACTCTCTATGTACCGTGTGATCTCCAATAAGATATAGCGATAATAGGCCTTTTAAACTTTTTGGGAGTGAATCAGGATTTTCTTGTGGAAGAAGAGAGAGTATTTTATCTTCAAAAATTTCAAGGGAGGAGTTTATCAAAGAGGAGAGTTTGTTTGTGGATGGCAAGAGTGATAGATTTATTGTAGAGAGATCGCCTAACCTATCGCTATTATTCGCCCTCTCCACACCCCACCCCCCCCCCCCCCCCCCCCCCCCCCCCCTCGAAATGTACTGGATATATATCAAGCAATGAAAAATTCAAGAGGTTTTGAAAAAAGACATAAAGGAAGTCTGGTTTTTGCTAAAGTGGTAGATGAAACTTTTCACGAGGTATCCGAGGCTATTTGAAACTTTTCACGATATTCAATTATTCGTAAGAGCAGTCTCATATTTTGATGGTCGCTTTTCAGTCCTTTGGCTTATTATTGGTGGCCTTCACTGAGGCATAATCAGTATATATAACGCATTCAGGCGAAACTTTTCGAAAAGAAAATAAACTCACTAAGAAAAATTCAGTGAGTCAATTCATATTTATGTAATTATTATTTACAAATTTACTAAATCAATTTTATTCACTGAGATCAATTTTTTAAATTTGCCTATATCGCTGTTAGCATTCATCCTTAGGAAATGAAACAGCGTATAGCTTGAAGATTTCCTTATTTACGATCACGTCATCCTTGTAACATTTTTTAAAAATCTCTGCTGAAAACAATTTTTTCTCTGAATATTCATATGCACTTCGCAAAAAAGTTCACTACAGCGATATCGTATCTGTGCGTTTTTCGTGGGACTTCGAGTCAGTATTATTGATTATATTCATTGTGTAAAACAAAAGCTATATAAAATTTGAATATGCAAATTTGTCCCGTAGTCAGCAGATTATATGCCAAAAACGAATTCTTTTGGCTGAAGATTTATGTGAAGGGTCGACTGCATGAAAGAATGTAAGCGCTATTTCGCTACTTTTTTTTCTAAGTTGATGCGGATGACTGAATAGCAGAAGGCATCCACCATCCCATAACTGCTACAGCCAAAACTACGCCTATTGCGACAATATGGTAACACTTGCACCCTTCTAGTTCGATTTAGTCAGCTCGCAGCATACCCCACCCAACGCACACGCTCAATCGCACCTACGCTCCACCTCTTACATTTCTTACGAGTCACACTCAAATCCCGTCACCACAATTCCCAAATTCCCCCGTAGTAGTACTAGCGTTGTACCTCTGTACCGATGCAAGTTGTGAGTAAAAAGAAATGGCGAGCCGGTCGAGTTTTTCTCTACCAGAGAAAACGATGACAGCATGAGTGCCACAACTCGTTGCATTTTGCTCAACCAGAGAAAAAAAGACCGGCAATAGTTTGAGTGTGGAGTTGAGTGCGTCTGTCTATTCTCGAAAATTGTGAAAGCGTTAAATCAAGTGATTGACATTTTGAATAGAGTCATTACGATGATGATGCATATTTCGTCTATATTTGCATATCTTTTCTCCTGTGGTCTAATTTCAGTTTGCGGTCCTCAAGTACAGTTTGGTGCTATATTCAACGCTTCCGGTTTTATTATTGAAGTGTACTCGAAGCTAACTGTTTTCCCTTTGTTCTTCCATGTATTTTTGATCGTAAAGTTTTATTTGCTCAGAAGATTTTTAAAAAGCTTTTATTCTTGTTTTATTGCCGATGGCTGTTGGAGTGACAGTCTATTTCAGCTTTTTTTGACTGGTCATCATAATTTTATGCTAGCAAATCGATGTGTGTATGTGTATTTATGGATGTGTGCATGTCTGCTTGTTTATGCGTCGACGACTTAAACTTGAGGACCAATGAACTCCGAGTTCAGAAATTTGTTGGTGCAGTCTGCAAGATCATTCGGATATCAAGAAGTAACCACTAGAGAAGAAAGCTCAAAAGGACGGTTGTCCGTCTTCATAGTAAAGCTGAGGTTTAAATATCGCAATACCTCAGTAGTAAGTCCTTCTATAGTTACGCAAATGGAAGGCTTCAGCTAGATGATATTTCACTCTGAAGATTACGCCTCCGCCATGAAGCTGGTTCATCATGCACTCGTTGATGCTGTACCTTAGTTTTTTAACACCAACTCTTTTCCATGTCTGTCCATGCAGCAATGTCCCATACCTTCACTTGTTCATTGCTGCCGACCGAGTCGTGATATTCGCATACTTTACTACCTCTCTGAATTGAAACAAGACAATCGTATCTTTAGTCCTATCGTTTTTAGCGTATTTCGCAATACGCAAGTCGCCACTCCTATCAACTTTTTATCTCTCATCCCTGTCGAATCTTTAATCTCTTCGATTTCTTCAAAAACGATTTCATAGCAATAATCGAAGTTCGTCCAGATCGCAAGCATCGTCATCCATTTAGCACCGCTATTCACTCATTGGATGAAATTTCATCGATTTGATAGTTTTTTTTATTCCTATCAATTACCCTCTTCATTAGCTCTCAACTTCTTTGCGCATCGTTTCTGCAACGCTCAATTTGCTCATTTATCTATTTTTTTAATACTTCCTTGACAAGCCTGTGAAAAAATTTCTGATATTTTTTAGATCTTCTTTCAAGTTCTTATTGCGAGGGATTTATGATTACTTTTTTAAAGATACGATTGCTTTTTCTCGTTGAATTTCTTGTCTGTAAGAATATATAATTCCCACGTTTTTGCTTTCTGAAGATAATTAGAACAATATTGTTGAAATTGTTTATGAAAAAGCTTGAAGTAAATATTCTCCCACTTTATTTTAATGAGTTTAGCTTAAAAGATTTTCGGTGTTTGATGCCTTTCGCTTTTTTGGCAAATGTGAATAAGATTGGATTCTTTTTTTTCGGACCACAGGTTTGTTCCAGCTTTGCATAAAATGGATTGACCACTGAAATATAGTTTATAACAGCCTAACTGTTCTATGAAACATCTCGATTTCCTCCAGGCAATACAAAACATCGATTATTTGCGAAAGCTTTAGTGGCATTTTCCGATAGGTTGAGAGGTTTTTGGGAAAAAACCTCTTCATCGGCAAAAATTGATATTGCGCGAGTATTCGTTACTGAAGAGATTGCCCCAATCTTTTGTGCAAAGTTTTTTAGATTGATCACTCATAGAATAGAGTCGTTATTAGAGAGTGCTTTTAATATTGCTTATATTGAGACGGAACTGCTGCAACAATATAATCCCACGATTTTACTTTATTCGATATTATTTCATCGAGGTGGCAACACCTCTACTATGGTTGTCCTATTTAAAAGACATCAAAACCATCTAATTGATATAGATGAAAAGGAAGATTTTTCTTCAATCAAAATGCATTATTTTCAAAAACATTTAATTTCTTTTCTTGTAAAATGTGTTTTGCTTCGCTAAACATTTCTTTGCTCAAAGACTTAGCATTTAGAAAATTGATGAGCAATGAGCAAGTATTAAACTTCATCTTCTTCCCTCTCACTCACTGCCAGTAGTCTTTTCCTCTGGTTGGTCGACTCTTCTTGGTAATCCCACAATCATCGCTTATATAATATCCTTGTCCTTCTTGTTCGTTCCTCGGATAGTACTGCAATCTCATATTTCCTCATAGAATATAGCATCAGCTTTGTTTACATTGTTTTGCAAAACTGTTTTCTTTTTCTTTTTGGTAACCACGAGCTTATATCTACCGGCTTTCGACCTTACCGTACCTCCGGGATTTGAGCGCCTTTAGGGCATAATTTAATACATCGAACCTTTCTAGTACTGCAGATTCTTTGATTTGTCAATGGTTGGTTTTGGGATCGTTCAATCACCAAACAGGTATATTTCTGTAGAGTTGGCTTCTCTAAGCGCTTTAAGTGTAACAAGGCTGAATCGTTCCTTTTTCTTGATCTCGACCTCTTCTCGACAGTCGAAGTGAGCTCGATCTGAAAGCTTATTTTGGCGTTAAGTCGATAGGCTTCTATTGGAGCAAGCGTTGAGCGGAGATTTTCAACAATCTTTGAAAGACAGTAGATGATTTCTTTGCGAACAAGATCTTCTTTCAAACGAACAACTCTAACCCGAAGCTGAATAATTTTGATTCGCTCCATTCTGCGGGGGTTTTGGTTTCACTTTTTCAAATTTAGACTGATGGAATTGAAAGGATTAAAAATGAGCACTGCTGCCAGAGTGGAAAATGAATGTAACTGCCACTGATCGAACAAATAAATCATTGAGCGATTTCAACACAAAAATAGCAATTGCAAGCATTGCAACGAGTACCCTTAAAACATCCTCTATCCATCTTTTATATGAAAGACAGAGGACGATCACTGTGCCTAATACTCGCAATTTTCATCGCGAATTAAATGAGCTTACCTCCCGCATCCCACTCCCCTACTCCCCAATTTGTCCATAGAACATTTTCCAACAACATGCGGGTGGATACTAAGAGTGACTCATCTAGCCTGAATAAATCCAGAACGACAATTTTCGTACTAATTAAAACGAAACGGCATAACTGTAGAGGCAACAAAACCGTATCTAAGTCTACGCTATATATTCCTAGGCAGTTATATTTTGCTTCCATGACAATGGAAATAACGAGTTTGCCGCAAGGCAATAAATACACCAACAACTTTGTATTCTCACTTGTTGAAATAGCCGTAAAATTCGAAATTGCCCATTTCAATATACATAAAAATATTCAACCATACAGCAGTTCAAATAATAAAAGCCCAGATAGCATCATTACATCCGAAAACAGATTCGTATTGACTTGTTCACACGGTGTGAACTGCTTTACAATGCGATGTTATACCGCACTGTCGTTCCCCTCCTTCTGGCCACCCACTTCTACCTGAATGACAATTATTTTCAGCTAGTGTTTCAAAACTGCAAATATTGCAGCATGATGTTTCTTGCGCCGTCCATTGAGCTCTTGAATGATTACTTCCCGGGCAATTGCTCCCCCGACTGTTCGTTTCACTATCGCGTTGGACACAAAGAAATCTAGTCCCCGTGTGCATACACATCAAGTCGAATGACTTATGGCAAAGGGGCCGGCTGGCTGCTATCGGCAGCAGTTTGCTTTTTCAGTAAAAAAACGAGTTTTGTTATTCCTCAACGGACACGAGGGAGAATAAATGTTGCGAGTGAAAGATATATCTAAGAAGTGAATAAACAAAAACACTTATTTGCGTAAAAAGATTTCAATCTTCAATCACCTAGCATGTTGAAAAGGAAAGATTAATAAATAAACACAAAATTTAGCACTGAAATAAAATGCAAAATACTCGAAATTCGCATGGGAGTTCGCATTCATCATTTCAACGCCGCAAACAGACCCTGCGAAGCAAACTAGTGAATATGATCTAAAGACGTATGTGTTTTTGTTTATTTGTTTGCTTGTCTAATTCTACGAGTGAAAAGGATTGAATTCTTATCTAACGAGTAAATTCTGTCAATAGAAGAGAAGCTAGCAAACGACTAAATGGAAGATGACATTGAAGTAAACGGATGAGCAGCGTACATAGACATTGATCACTATGTAAAATGAGTGAAGCAATTCAGCTTTCAAAATAGCAAACACCTCCACGTTGTAAACAGTCACTTCGCCTGGAAATCATCCTGCCCAATGTCCACGTCATGTCCACTGCACACGCAACCGAACCAATTGTCCACTTCACGCAGTTGCGAAACAAAAGTCTTATCTGGTTCACCGACCATACTGCTTTGGGAGCAGGATTTCGCATATAATCAAATCTTCATACTTACTCTTCGCAAAGAAATCTCTATTCCACTGGAAAGATGACAATCACTTGCCGGCTAAAGACATTAGACAGAAACCAATTTTGGCTGCAACCAAACGAATTTCGTAAATGCTGTTTAGCGATCGAGAGCGTATCGGTAATAACTGAGTTCTGAGTGCAATCACAAACACCGAGAAAGTCAGCAAAAACCGCCTGCAATTCTATTAGTCAGTTAGTACGGTATAGCCGATTCGACCAATAGGATTTCATAAATTGCCTTTCCATATATTGCCTCTAGATTTCACATAGAAAGTAGATTTGTGAGTATTTCGGTGCCTTATGGTCACTTGATGTCGTTTTGTTTCACAAAAGGTTTTTTTTCATTGCTTTGTTATTAAAGTGCTTATACTTGTCATATATTATGACAGACTTTCTCTCTTTCCTCTTCAAAGTATTCGTTAATAGTATACGAAAAAAACATCCCACTGAAGTCCGCAACAAAATCGCCGAAGAACACCTCATCGGATCTAGAACTGAGACATATTCTAACCACGACCACTATATGAGATGGGTGAAATGCGCTGCAACAAGTTAGGTAAAAGGTGGTTATTCGTGTATTTAATTGCTGTCGATGTGGTCGCACTTTAATTGTGGCCCACTTTTAATTCAAGTTGTCTATCACCACATGCTTTACAAATGACTAATTTTCCACTCTCCCTAAAAACCACGACGACCTCTTCAATATTAGGTGGGTGCGACCGTCTCACTTCACTTAGGAAAACATGATGAATATCTTTGTGTGTATTTTAATGTCGTTGTTGACGTCCAGGTAAACTGTCAACTTTCACACCTGACTATTTGTTGGTAGTGTCGATAATAGGTTCTACCTTTCATTTGTAATCATCTTTGTGTCTATACTTCGTTTATAGGGCACTGAATTTGACGAAGAGAACAGCTTGTTTCGTAGTAGTGCTTCATTTGATGTGGTCTCTTTTGGTTGAAAGTGGTGTTATTATTTGAAGTTAATTTGAGTATTACTGAAGTAATTGAGTTCTTTTATTTTCTATTAATGGTTTTTTAAAGTTTTATTTAGAAATGAGTGAAGAAAACGCTGTTTTAGGAATATGTGTTGATTATTCCAGATATTACAAGAAGGTGCGGAATAATGCGGTTATCGAACATAATAGGTCGGAGTCAAATCCGATCCGACCGCGACTAGGTGCAGGATCAGGGCCGGATTTAACTCGTAATCAGAGGTGGATAGGTTGAACCCAATTCTGGTCCTTACCACGTAAGCGCCTTTTACGCACGCTGAACTGGTAGTTGGTCTATCCCGCCGTCATGTGGTTGTAGCTGAAATTTTACCTCGATCCTGGTCACGATTGAAATTGTGTCCGGACATAACCAAACGGGAAAGTAATCCTCAAATTAACAAGCTAATAATGATTCATTTCAGGGGGTCGTGCGAGAGGGGACACATCGTCTGTGGAGGAGGAGATGGCCTGGCAGAGCTATGTAGTACCCATTGGGGGAGGGCTTGCGCTGATGGGGGTATGATTTGCTATTGATCTTTTATTTGCGTATATTTATTGCATTTTCAATAAATTTTTCATCGTCAGATTCTGCATCAATTTGGACAAATTTTTAGGCCGATGCCTGAGGTCTTAATTTTTTATACTAGGGCCTGAGGTCTCAATTATGTGCTCATGCTTGAGTCTCAATGTTTTATGCTGATACTTGACGTCCAATTGTTTTCTCATCCGCTATTTCCAAAAAAAGGATTGTCTTACGCCACTATTTGTAAATGAAGCATTGCCTCACACTAAGAGCTGCAGCTCGATCGGGATGTTTTATGCCGGTGCCTGAGGTCCCACTTTTTTCGGATCCATTATTTCTAGGAAAAAAATTGCCTTACGTTTACTTCAACTTGATTGCATTAACATTCTGTGGAAAATTTTCTATTTCCCCCTGTCGAGGTCGCTTTCTAACGTGCTTATATCTGCGAGCCTTCTCTACCTTGAGGGGAGGGAAGTTATCGCTGCTATAAGTTTCCAAAATAGGCCTATTTGGTTATGTTGCTGTCATTTTAAAACAGCAGTTGTACTATAATATTATATAATAAAATGAACATCGGTGAGCATATCAGTAAATAAAACATGGAAGTTTCACTATAAAAAGTGTACATAGCGGAATGTGAATCAGTAATAACGTTTATGAAGTAAATATAGAATGGAAATAGATAAGTGTAAATAAAACGATTGCAATTCCGATACAAGTATTTCGGCGCTTAATAAATGCAATTCAGCAGCGTTATGCAAAACGAACGTCTAGGATGATGCGGAAAAGCAAATAGATTACCTGTTACTCTAATATTTTTTGGCAGATTGTTGCAAAAAGTTCACGAATTTATATTCGAAACAATTTAAAATACTTGTACTCGGGACCGTTTGATTTACTCGTAGTTGAAACAGTTTGGAATGCATTTATTCAGAACAGTTCAAAGTAATATTCAAGAAATATTATAAATTGGAAGGTTATTGACACGGCACAAACATGATGAAACAAAATTCTGCTGAAATCCTTTTCTTTTTTTAATAAATTTAGTTTTAATTTTAATATATAGAAAGTAAACCTTTTTACTTTATATATTAAAAAAATACTCTGTTTGAAAGTAACATCTGGAACACATGATTGTACATATGAATGCGTGTAGTGCATTTGCAAAGAGAATTTCAGACGTGCTACTTCTTGGGACGCAATGATTTCTCCTTCTTCTGGATCCTCATTCTGGTCGCGTTGAATGGAATTAAATCATTTATGTGGAGGAAACGTGAGAAACGTCTCATCGCGTTGAGACAAACGGCTGTGAAGGAGAGAGAGGTTCCAATTTGAGGTGTTCATTCATCGAATGCATATAGCTCTCATCCCTATGCCACTCATTACTTCCTTCTTTATTATCTTGCTTGGATACCTCTGAGAAGGAATTGTTGAAACATTGCAACTATAGTAGGTGAAAATGAATTATCAACGCAATAAATCGATACGAATTCATGGTTCACCTAACCAGACGTTTATGGTGTTGATTGCTTCTAAACAGTGAAACGTTATGTGATCACCTGTAAAATCTTTTAACTGCAATGCACTTTCCAATCGAGATTTTTTGTTCTTCAAGACAATTAAGAAGTTTTTGTCACGCAACTGAAAATACCTTTTAGCGGTCAGTTGCAGCTTCTTTACGAGCTGCACTCTTAGAGATGTTGCTTCAATATTAAAATAAAATGATCGCATATGAAATCAACGATTACAATAAAGCTCTATTGTTATAAGGTCGTTGGAAGCAATTAAGCACGAAAACTTTTGAATGCCGCTGTATAGAGAGTGGAAAAATTTTTTAAAGAAGAAGGAAAATTATGTTGAAAGTATAATCTGTTTAGGCGGTTTAGGCGGAACGTTTTGAACCGTTCCCAAAGGGAAGTATTTTCATTCCTATGTTTTTTCCCTTTTTTACAGTCGAGCTTACATGGACTATTGGTTTTCTTGGCGAAATTTGCCACCATACGTTGTCGTTTATCTCGATTTAGTGCAATAATTCTATAGTTTCGTTTTGAATGAAGGTAATAGTAACTTCACGTTTTAGAGTTGTAAAGAGAACTCACTAAGATATTGTTGGTGTTAGTGGTTGTTGATCGCTAGCACGAAGTTCCCCTCATTTGAGGAGGACGGCTATAATTCCCAATAGCTAATAGGAAGGAGGGAGGTGGTTTTGAGATCTTTGACAACGTTTGTTTGTTCTTCCTTGATAGTTTATATAGTTGATATGAGGTTTGCTTGTTTTCTTAACAATCGTTGAGGGCGAATTCTTGAATAATCGACACTTTTTCCACATCAAAGCGGCAGATAAATAATTGAACGAAAGTGCTTTTGCTAAATTACTTAACAGAGGAAGTAAGAAGATAAAAGGGAAGCATGGAATATAAAGTAAAGGGTGATTAGATTGGAAGGGCTTAATAGGTTTAGTATGGATTGCTACTCAATGTAGTGGCATCGACACCATATTTGGGGTTGTTTATTTTGAGCTAACGTAAATTTTCACAATGGAGTTATAGCATTCGTTTACTATGAGTGATTTGCGCGTACTCGATGACTTGCCCACCTAGATTTCAGGTTATTATGGCACAATTGCAAGACTTACCTGCATGGGTTCAGTTCCCGGATACCGAACGTGTTGAATGGATCAATAAGGTAGCGGCGTTTGCTTTATTGGACATTGTATATTCTTTTTCTTCTCTCTGCTTCCTTCCCCCCCCCCCCCCCCCCCCCCCCCCCCCACCCCCCCCCTTATCGGCAGCGCCCTGGACGATGCCGTTTGATGCACTCAAGTGGTGAATGAAAGGATGAGTGCATTCTTTCAGTTTTTTATCTCCACAATCAGGATCAGTGCTGATTATGATTAGGCATAAGTGCATGTGGGATTTGTTGCAGAGAGGCTCACTTCTACAAATCGGCAATATTTTTCACGCATACCATTTGAATGCAATTTAGAGTGTCATAATGTGGAGAATTATTTAGAATTAGCAACCTTTTTATGATGTTTTAAAGGCTCGATTGAACTTCACTCCCCTCAATATGAGCTGTACTTCCTGCCGCCACTCACAAAATGAGGATATTTGAGAGGTGCCTCTCACTTACATTCTACTCCCCTTCCCTCCCTCCAGTAGAAAGCCGAAAAGCTTGCAACTTCATCAGGCCATCGTTGGGCAATCCTTTATTAAGCCCTTGGTTTTATAATCGTTTATAGTTTGCTAGGCTAACATCGTAATAAACAAATAGGAAGTGAGGTAAGAAGAATTCGCAGTATGTGGCATATGTCGAATGAAGAATAAGGCGACGGCTTGGTTATTGTTTTTGAGTTGATTTGTTTCAGGTAATTTTACAACTATGGCCTTATATAGGGGAATATTCGAAGAAGTTTATGCGTGAGTTTATCGAGCCACAAGTGAAGGCGCAAATGCCCGCTGCGTTCAAATCATTCAAATTCACTAAACTCGATATGGGTGATATACCATGTCGTGTCGGCGGAATCAAGGTAACCACTCTTTGTCTTTCATAAATGGTGCAAAATTCTGTGATAATAGATAGCATATTTAAACTCCGTTTGGTGTTATTAGTGAAATGAGAGAAGTTTGTGATAATTTAGTGTAATTAGCACACTAAACTGAAGATGTGCTGACAAATTGAAGTTGTATCACGAAAAGTTCAGTGTCATTCCAATTCGTGAATCGTATATATATATATATATATATATATACATATATATAGAATTAATTAACTTAGGATATACGTTTATTTAACACAGTTTCTATTCTCAAATAGTTTCAGAAGTTAGAAATATGGGTGCAGGTTTGGTTTGTACAACACTGAAATTGAGCCAACCTCTACCAACTTTTATATTTGCAAAACGCGAGTGCATGCTATATAGGAGAGAGAATAGAAAGAGGAAGAGAGGAGAGATGAAGAAATGTTTCTGAGAGTTGCAGATAAAAGAGGAAATCAAGAAAAGAAAAAAATAATGGGATGAAGGGGAAATGCTGCAGAAAAAACGATTAAATTCTAAATATGAGGCAAAAAAGCTATAAAATCTTACCACTAATAACAGGAAATATTTCCTGGCATGAGATTTTGGGAATACAGGTATGATGTACATGGGAAAACTGAATTTGTTTTAGATAAAGCCGTCACGTCAGTGTTCGATGACGAATCGTTATGATGTTGTGTAAAACGGATAAACGTAACGCACTGTAAAAGATACATGCGAGGATAAGAGGTGCCGCTGCGCACCTCCGTTGGCTTTGAGTGCCACAATCCCTCAAGCTTGCGCATAATTTGGCCACAGCACTTGGCGCTATTCTGTTTAGGTTTACACACATAACGTCGGTCGTGATCGTATAATAGTCGACATGGATGTCGCATATGCGGGTGATTCGGATTTTTCGGTGAGCGTTGCTGGATTCACTGGTGGTCTCAATCAATTGCAGGTCTCATTTAAAGTGACACTTTTCTATTTTAATGTGTTTTTAATTCATTTACATCTTTCGTCATGAGGTGTTGATATTATGGCGCTTCTTTGTATTTACTCTCTTGAATTGTAAGGTGTCTTCAGCCATTTTTGCTTGAAATAGGAGACGGGTGCGGAGTCGTAATTTCACGCAGTTGATTCTCGTTTATAAGCAATGTGCGCATGATGAGTTATTTCGTTGTATTGAATTTGAAAGCTTGTTAGCGAAAGCTGAATTCGAGCGTTAGATTATTCGAGATGTTTTTTATCAATATTTGAAACCGTTATTTAAATCATCCTAACATTGATTTTTTCAGTTTTCGGGTAAGCTTCGAGCAGTTCTGAAACCACTGTTACCATATCCGCCAATGGTTGGTGGCGTTTCAGGATATTTCCTGGAGATGCCGGTTAGTTAAGTTAATATTTTAAAAAAATCTCTCGTAATGTTTTTCGCTCGAATAGAAACTTTTTTGGTGTTATAAAGTAAATGAGTCGAAATATTTCTGCTCTTAATTTCTTTGCATTCCTGCATCAATATTGCTGAATTTTCTTGCTAAAGCGACTGCTCTTTTTTTGCTATTAGTTTCAATTTCCATGCAAGTTGCAGTAAAGAATGAGGCAGAATGTAAGTGATGGGAACTAAATATGAATGTGTTCTTCGGCTAACTGCGATAGGGGGGGGAGGGGGGAGTGGATTATATTAGTCGGTTCCGGTCAGGTTATTTCACATACTGAGTGTTGTGACTGCTTTCAGAAGATCGATTTCAACTTGACAGGGATGGGTGAAATGGTTGAACTGCCAGGTCTAATGAATGCGATTCGCACGATTGTCAATGCACAGGTCACTATCCTACTGTGTTTTATATTTTTCTTCTAAAATTCGATGAGGTCCAGTTGCTGCTCACTGTCACTGATAGCTGAAAATAGTCGAGAGGGGGCAAAACGATCTTTCATTGAGCCTCATTTCTTTTCATATTCTTTGAAAACATTGTAGTTGTTGCTATTTATTTCAATTCATTTGCACCATCATTGCATTCAGACTTAATTGGTGAGTTTATATTCTGAAATCTGTGTTAGGTTATTCAAAAACTACCTTTTTTCAGGCAGCACTTAGGTAAATGTACTATAATAGCCATCCTGTGAAGATGTTTTCTCTGTGCAAAACAGCAGTGTTTAATTAAGAGAAGATGGCAGAAATGAGGTGCGAGTTTAGAAAAGAATGAACTTTAATATGCGAGATTTGTTTGCCAAATGACAGCTGTCTAAGCAACATTTGAACTATGAAACCAGGTTAGTAAAGGTAAAAGAAAACATTTTTCAAATAGGATGCAACATGTTCTTCTCGCTTCTCTTACATACTTGCTTGGATTGCGTAAGTTTTATCACTTGGAGTTTTTAAATTGCTAAATCAAAATGGTGTTGTTTCTGAAGGTGTCGACTCTCTGCGTGCTTCCAAATGAGATCGTCGTTCCTCTAGCGCCGAATGTCGATATGACAAAACTCTATTTCCCGGAACCGGATGGAGTCATTCGGTTGAAGATCATCGAAGCGAAGAATCTCGAGAACAGGGATATCACTTTCATAAAGAAGGGCAAAAGCGACCCATATGTCGAGATACAAGGTTGCTACTGTTTTTTTGCGCAAGTTTACTGACTTTGATGTTAACTCGTGAACGTCAGGTGGATGCAATTAAAGGGAATGGGTGAAGGATCATCACTTTACAAGACGAGCACCGCTTAGTCGGTTTCATTTTTGAACAGTTCGTATTCTTTGCTGGTATCATCAAGTTGGGTTTTATGAAGGGCGTTATATTACTGAATGAATCTACTGAGGTAGATTACTGATGGAGATATTTTTCAATGAACACATTTCATAGCGTTGTTTCACAATTATGTTACCTTTTTTTGCGAGTATCCATCTTTGATGATTGTCTTTATTTTTAAACTTTGCCAATATTTAGATGGTTTATTATATGGTGAATATCGTCCTCCATGGTTCCGTATCTTCGTGCTTCTTAAATCTTTTTCGTTGAATGAAATCTTCTGAATTGTCAAGAGAGTTAATTGTAGTTGGTTCGCAGTTCTTCAAGACACGCACGATCGATAATGATCTGAATCCCGTGTGGAATGAGTACTTCGAAGCAGTGGTTGACGAGGCAGATGGCCAGAAGCTGCGAATGGAGTTGTTTGACGAGGATACGACGGGTAGTGATGAGGAGTTGGGCAGACTGAGTCTCGACCTCGAAAGCATCAAGAGAGAGGGTTCTATGGACAAGTGGTTTCCCCTCGAAGGTTGCAAACATGGCGATATTCACATCAAAGTAGGTCACATCCGTTGCACTTTTTTTCTTATTTGAGAACGAGGTGTTTATCAATCGACTATTTTTTATTGATGTAGAATTAATAAATTTCATAGGCATGAGCGATTAATGAAATGTGCTTATCCCCTATTTCATTTGAGATGAGAAGAAACCGTATTTGTTGAAGTGAATTGGTAAAATATTAGCACTTTCTTGCTGAAGTGTTTAGTTTGTCTGTTACACCCTGAATGTGTTGGATTTCAAACTTTATTTTCATTTCTAAGTGAGTCTCACCTTTGCGCAATAATCTCTGTCGGTATTCCTCTTCTTATCTCTTTCTTCGACTCATCCTCATGCCTTCATTCTCCATTTTTTCATAGAAACCCCACATTTTGACTTCTTGATGCCGTTATGCTGGCTTTCGACTACCAGCTTATTAAATGCACATTTAATCGAATATTATCTTTAAAGGCGTCATGGTTGAATCTTTCAAAGTCGGTGAAAGACCTCGAGCGTCAGGATTGGGAAACCGAATGGTTACGTGCTGACAAGCCCATTCATCCAGCGTTGTTGATGATTTTCGTCGATAACGTCTCCGATTTGCCGGTTAGCACTGTTTGATTTTCTCCATTTAGGGAATTACAGTGCATTCTATTGCTGTTATTCTTATACACTCAATAGAAGTAATTATAATACTTGATGACTGATTTTCAAACAACGAGCCAAATATCAAATGGCGCTAACATCGTCTGTTGCATATGGGAAAGTGCTGAATAGTAATGATAAAATTACATTTTTTGCTGTTATTTTCATTTAGTGGAAAGGGAGAGGGCCTGAACTATAATCCTCTTGTATTGTCGATGTGGTGCTATGGTTTATACGATGTAGCTTAGAACGATATTTAAGGAGACAAGCGAATATTAAGCGATACTGAGTACTTTCTGATGGGCATTTCCCTCTTTTTTGAGAATAGTTTAGCCGTCAATAATTGAAGTTGTTTAATGAGGTGGCGTTTAATGCTGTTTTTTCAGTATCCAAAAGCCAAACTGGAGCCATCACCGTTCGTCGAAGTTCGCCTTGGGCAAGAATCACAGAGAACACCAGTGAAAATCAAGACGGTTAATCCACTCTTCCAATGCAAATTCATCTTCTTCGTTCGTCATCCGGAAGGACAAGAACTTACCATTGAGGCATTTTTTCATTTCATTTTTTAATTCATTTATTTTCCTCTCGATTAATTTCATTTGGAACTCAATGAAAAGCATTCATAATATTATAGCTAAGTGTAACTATCTATCGCAGTGCTATGCAGTTTGATAAAGTAGTCGCAGAGGGAAAAGGTCGTTGAGGAAAACAATGAAACCGAATATTGTTTATTAAATTAAGCGAATATTTTGCTTTGTTTCTGGAGGGAATCGATGAAAGAACTCAATCGTCAGCTACCAATAAGATGAGTGATTCATTTCTCGTCGCCAAGTTTTCCTCTAAAATAAAAACGTGAAATTCAATTTTGCTTTGATCGATTCATTGACTCTTCTATGCGTTATGCATAGCCACACACATTTATTGCCCAAACGAACATTTGCTTTCGGTGTTTGATGATTTTGCACGCATTCCGTTGGGCGTTCAAAATAATTGACAGAAAAATAAATGCTGAGAGAGAGTAGAGATCTGGAAAGTAATCTCTTTGCTATATGAGGGAGTGGAATGGGCATTGCTATCTTTTGTTGCTGAAAAATTCCTCAACAGCCACTTTTCATCAGAGATGATTTGTGGTATATTTTGTGTAGTTCAGAGTGCTGATTTGTAAATTCATCCTTTTTTTTCTTCGGGACAAGAAATTTTCCTCAAATTTATTGATAATATTTCAGGGAACCTTTAGATCTATCCATCATAAAAAGTCACATTTTTTTGAAATATTTGAGTTTGCTAAGCGCCTAGAAAATTAAATGACGTGAAATCCGATAGAATTACCTGCTCTGAAAAACCTCCGGGTAGGGAAAGCGTTTTTATATGCCCTTGGGAAGCATGCACTAACAATTTTACGCTTAGGAATGAAGTCCAATCGTTGTTAAATAAGCTGTTGACGTAAATTACGAATTCCCAATTCCGTTTACTTTAGTTCTTCCGATTTTCCAAGTTTTTCTAAAACTCCGGAAGTTCGCTTTTAAATCAGTTGGCTCATGGGAAGTGATCGTAGCTTTTTTGTCGATTTCTTGAGTTTGTTAAAGGGATTGAATGTATAGGGGATTTTTCTATGGAAAATTTGATGAATTGTTTGCTTGGTCGAAGTTTTCGAACTCAGAAGATTTTTACTACATGCTTCAGAGAAAGAAGTAGTTTTCAGATTCCATGTAAATGCACAAGCTTAGAAAAAGCCCTCTGGAAAATTTCTGTTACCTTAATGAAAAAATCCCTTAGGTACTCAGTTTTAACAAAATTGAAAAGTTTACTAAAAGGATGAAACTTTCACTTTTCCTAAATGTTTTTATAGAAGTGAATTTTCGGTGCCATTTCGTGATAATTTCGCAAGAACTAGATTCGCTAAAGCAAAAAAGGGTATTTGAAGTTCGGAATCGATATCGGAAGTTGTTCCAAAAAATTGTACTTCAGCTTTTGGGAGTTAATTAAGTCTTGGCGTTGTACACCGCCGTATAGCTTTGATCGTGCCTAATGAAGATCATTTCCTCCCACTGCGATACAAAACAAAAAGCGATGGTTTCCGGCATTGTAAAAATTCCTCGAATCAAAAAGAAATTCTCAGACAAGACGGCATTTTATCGAGTTCTCTGCACGAAATCTCGAAGGCGTCAAAATTTCGATGAAATAATAATCGGGAACAATTATGTTCTTCCATGGTGGATGAAAACTGAAAGTTTTGGAATATCTTTCATCGAATTTTTTAGAAGATCTGACATGATGGAAAATGGGCTTTGTTTTCGAAGTCGACGTTGATAATTGATCCAAAAAAGTTGCAATTTATCTCTGGGGGTGGGGGGGGGGAGAGAGAAAAATTTAAGTGTTTATTAACCAATTTAATTATGTGTGTTGTGTGTTTTTAGGCAATAGACGATGGAACACGGCGTTCGCTGGGCGATATGACGTTACCTTTGAAGTCGCTACTCTCGGAGCCGAACCTCGAGTTCTTCCAGCAGACGTTTTCTCTCACTCAGGGAGTCCATCAGAGCCCAATTGTTCTCACGATTCGGCTCAGAGTAGGTCGATTGTCCTTATAATAACTCATGAGCAATTCGATTGCAAATACTCATACTCAATTGCAAAATTGTTTTCATATGGTTCTAAGCATCCTCGCCTTCTTTAGCTTTTCGCAAGATTTTGCAAGTCTCGACTTCCGAGTGATATTTTCTAGTTGCTGATTTTATTGTTTCCGGAAAAAGGTTTTATCGGAATCGTTGAAAGTTGTTGTAGACACTGCAAAGTTGAACATTGAGCTGTTAGCTGGGAATACTCATCAGGTCTTTATATGATTTTCACCCATTCTGCAAAGGAAGTGTTATTCTTGCTCCCTCGAAAAAATTAGAGGTGGGAAAGATAGAGTGAACCATTTTGTAAAAAAAGCGCATTTTTCTGATTTTTAAAACCGTTTTCTCATCTAAGAAAAAGTGGATAATCAAAGAGTTCAGTCTATCACTTTGGCGTTTACAGAGTAACGGGCTTGGCAATACTCATCGCATTCACTCCATTTCATTCGTTGTTCATAGCCAGTAAGCGTTGTAAATTTTTAATGACAAAATGGCTGACGTTTTGCTTTTCGCTCAGTTTTTGTGCAAATTGTAACATTTTTGACTCATTCACAAATATTGAATTGATGACTTATAGTGTTATATCGAAAGTCGAATGGGGCATTCACCCTTAAAAGATATCCTCTGAGGCTTTCGTTACTAATCAAAAAGCGTAGTATAAATCCATCTTTGCTGTGCGGATGTATCCATTTCTGTCCAACAAATTCAATTCATTGACCACATAAGGATAGAGTATGGAGGTTTTCTATAGCACTCAAATTGTGTCATCATCTCCTTTAAACCGATCGAATTTTTGTTTTGCACTGATTGGATCTCAAAAAATGATTTATTTTATGGAATGTTTGAGTGAGCACTTCGATCGGTTAACATATAAATGCGTTATTGGACACATCAAATCTTTGATGAGATTGGTTTGTTGAGGGGAATTTCAAAAACGCATATTATGCTAGTTCTTCCCTCCATTTCTTCGCTTGTTGGAATACTGTCGCATATTTATTATTTCTATTTATTTCAGTATTAGCATTGTGCTAGTTGCTATATTTGTTTTATAAAAATAAGTAAAGTCGTTTTCAGACATTCAGAGCTGCACATCGTGGTGACCGTTCTTCGTTTGATGATGATAGCGCCGATAGTACTCTCAGGGAATCCGTTTATGCAAACGGTGATCTTAAATTTTCTCATTATGGTCTCTATGAGTCTCTCTCCCCCCTTTACTCTTATTTCAATTCCAAATCGATGAAGCAACAATGATGAAATTAAACTAAATCCAACTGCCCAATTGATTTCACAAATTTGCCCAAATTTCGAGCTGAATTTCATTCTCACTGCTCTTAATAAATGTTCAAAATCAATTATAAACGCTTGTGAATATTATGAAATTTCAAATTTGATAGTATCTCGTCCTATCTGTTTAAGTAAAACTTAACGAGAATTTTTTATTCATTTTTTGAATATTTTCATGCTTGATTGGTATGGTCGGCATAACTTCAAAAATACTGCATAATGTGACGCTTTCTCAGACTCGCTTTTGAATTGGGATCTGAGGTATCGTGCTATAATTGAACAACGTTTCTTTTTGAGGATGAAAAATCACTGGACAATTTTTTTGAGACAAGAGGGAAGTATCTCTTGTCTAACATTTCTAGCTAAGATCACTTACGTCTACTCTCTATAATTGTGTTGTTTTCGGCGAAAAGTCATTGAATGTCTCATCGCTGATGCTTTACATAACACTAAGGAATACTTGGCCATTTATTGCCGACGATCTCCTATCGTAATATGATTGTTTCACTGCTCGAGTATATCGGTGTTTCTTTAAACAGCCTCCCTTCCTTTCTCATTCGTCTTCATTTTGTGCCTAGTCTAAACTGTTGCACATTAGGCATTCGTTTGAAGGCTAACGTTTGATAACGAGTGCTATAGTGCCATCGCTGTGCAGATCGTTTCTGCGAATTTAGGTTGTTGAGGGGAAAAGTAGGAGGAGGGGGGGGGAGGGGTGAGGAAGAAAGAACTGCGGAGTTATTTTATTAGATCCAGAGCGTATGTCGTAGATTATGATGTAAGATTTCTTTGTTTGGGATCAAGAGGTGAGCAGTCAAAAATACCAAAACGGAGATGATTGCTTCGAAATAAATGTTTTCTTTTAGTGTAGTTTCAGATCGCTTCGGTTTTTCTTTCACGTTTTCGTTGAAGGCGTTGAGGAATGGAGCTTTAAAAGAAATGGACACAGGAATCCTGGAAACAGGCAGTTCCAGAACTCCACTGTAACAATGTTCATACCATTTCCACTTGAGGTGCCCGATTTTTAGCACTTGCAGCCATGAATTTTGAGTACTGGCCAATTGCAGCAGTGCACATCGAACGTGCCGAAAGACCGACCACACTGGATATGCCAAATGGGGCGGCTGCCGTCAAGCATAACAATTTAGCGAAAGATTCTACGAAGGCGAACCATACTTCGAGAGGCGGTCACAATACACAATTAAAGTTGGCTCCCAGGGAGGTGGAGCTGTTAAGAAAAAACAGCTCGGATTCGATCTCGAGCAGTCAGAGCTTCAGGCGGCGAGGATTCAGCGATAAACTCTTCTCCTCGAAGCACAAACGAAGGAGAAGCCACGAGTTTGTTCTTTTGCTTAATCTACATGAAGAGTGCTTATGTCGAAGGGATTGGGAAAGGAGAAGGAGGGAAGGCAGCGAGCGTAATGTTTTTCAAGCGGGAAGTCGTTTCGAATCTCATTCGCTAGTCATTATGCTTAAGGAAATACCATTTGAAACATCCCTATCTCCTAGTCATTTTTATGTGTTCCCGTTTGCCTCTTAACTTAAACTTCTGAACAGAAAGAGTAATAGCACTGAAGTTTTGGTTATTGATCCCAAAAACTGAATTTCAGTGGATTATGAATTGACAAATCAAATTTTGTCGAACGTGTTTTTTGTGTTTGAAGGTAACAAAGATTGTCGTTTTGAGAATTTGTGCTACCGGTCGATCACACCGCTATTAAAATCTTGATGCCTTTATTGGGTCTTCTTTTTATGGGTATTTTCATATTGCAAAAAGCATGACTGTGCGCTCCTTACCGGCACTTATTCCAGCTTATTTCAGTTATTTATATTATGAAGCTAATATATAAATTATGCGCATTTTCGATATGAAACGAATGTGAAACAAGAAAAAATATATAGGAATATATTTTCAATTAATAAGTATAAAAAAGTGTACTTTCGTGTGATAAATATGCAGCGAAATGTTTCTGAGTAATAAATATATTAGTGTATTCGTTGTTTGTTGAATGAATGATGATGGATGCAGCACAACAATATTTGCAGTGTTGGTTCACGAGGTCAGTTGCAGATGGGTTTGCGATACGCACAGCAAACCAACAAACTCTTTGTTATTGTACATCGCGCAAAGTTTGTCTTTCGTTTACTCACTTTTTATTGCGGTTCTTTTTGGGAAGGGAGGGGTGTTTAGCTAGTGAAGCTTTAGTGACGCTATTTATTAAATGTTCCAGCTCAGTTTGCTTGCAGAATGAGCGATGTAACCGTCGTTTTTATTTAAGCTAAGCTAGTTTTGCCATAATTTTCGTTCTTGCGCGCAACCCCCTTCTCCCAGTCGCTACAAAAGTATCCACATAAACAAAGGCTGTAGGTTTTTACAAAGGATGGCACGAGGAGCGGACTTATGGAAAACTTCGTGCAGCTGTCCTATGAATTTAAATTTGAAAGGGAAGGGACGGAGGGAGGGAACATAGAGTAAATATAAATGGCGTCCTTTATTATTATTAATTTGATTCAAATGAAAGATGTGAATTTGTTTCTTGCATCCAACAGTAGAGTGAGTTCACAGAAGCAGTTATACGACCGACCTGTTGCTACGTCATGTTTTTGGAGTGGGGAAGCAGAATGCAGGAAGTACATTCGAAAGCAGACTTTCATAGCAACTTAGCACGGTTCGTGACTCAAACTGTTTGCGAGAAGCTGGCTGAACTGGAACGAAGATATTGCCTATCTTTTGTCTGCTCAAGGGGAATAAAAGAAATGAATCCCAATGAAATGAGCTACGTGCACATTCATTTTCGCATAATTAATTCATTTGCAGGAATTTGCGACCGCTCGATAAAAACGGATCAGCCGATCCATACGTTTGCGTGAAACTGATCTGCATCGACGGATCGCAATCACCACAGAAGAGACATACAGGCGTTGTGGAGAAATGTCTGCACCCGCAGTACGACAATCAGTGAGTTGTTCTGCTCACCGCATTCATTTTTTTTTAAACCTGGGCCAGTTCGCGGCTTTCTGCAATCAAAGCAGTTTTGAAAGTGGAAGTATTCTATTAATTGAGTTTCAGTGTTGTTATCGATCGGTGACATTCATTTTTAATATGCTGCCATTTCTTCTTTTTATAGAGAATGCGATGACTCGAATTCCTTCTAAATGTTTAGAGGACTTTGAGCACATGGAACCCACAGCAACTGGTGGCTATGGGGTAATTCGTAGGGATGATCTTGCTGCCATCGTCTTACATAGACTGTGGGATCGGCCGCTGATTCTGCAAAGAAAATTGGGCAGAAGCATCTTATGATTATTGATAGAGTGATCAAAATTGAAGGAGGAACTTCGCTTTCCTTTTTTCAATGACAGAAATTCCCTCATCTGTACCCCAGCTTAAAAGTTTTTATAAGTTTTTTCTTCTGATGTCGTTGTTGCGATATGCCGTTATCTTACCTCACTTAAAACCCTCCTGCTTCTTTCCAAGGATCTTTCCTCGCAAATAGAGATATCGCTATTGATATTTTTTTGTTTCTCAGGTCGGCTTGCAGCGGTACTCTTTGACCTTTCTGAGTGTTCTCTTCACTTCCTATGTAGACGATGAGAGGGAGTGGGTTACTTTTTTAACTCTTGCGAAAGTCATCGGGGAGAAGTTCTCCCGATGTCATCAGATTAGGCTTCACTACTGGGAAACACTTCGGACCCAACAGTCTCTTGCTGAGGGGTAATTTTCTAAACTTTCTGATTTTGGATTTCAAATTTTCCACTTTTTTCTAGTGGAAAGGGGGGGGGGGGGTAGTCAGTCTCTTTGACGTTCCTAAGGGGAAGGTGGTGCGCCCTGCATGCATTCTGTTTTTTTTCTCGCGCAATCATCAACTATTCTTTCTAAGTCTTCATCTGCCCTTTTCTCTTCATTTCTACTCTTGGGAATGTGCATTTTTCTTTACACTGTCCACCTCGGAGCACTAAACTTTTTAGTGCACAGACATGTCATCGCAGTTTTATACCTTTTTTTAATTAGTAGAACAAAATGCTGCTAATTGCGAAAAATCATCGTTCTAACGTCGCAGTCATCGCTCTAACACAATACCGCAGCCCAATCTAATATTGTACAAAATGCATTTCAGTTTCGAATTTGATGTTCACTCCAGCGATGTGCATCACTATAAGCTACAGTTGATGGTCAAAGATGCTATTAATTATGGTGTTTTCACGAGACCGCCGATCATTGGCATGGTTCGTTGCACGCTTTTTTTGTACATAACGGAATTAACTCTACACATCATAATGCTTGGACTATTTTGCATACTTTTATTCTAATTGGGTATTGGTTTGCAGGTAAACATTTAGTAGTCGTTACTTTATCCTACTGTCAAAGGATTATTCCATCTAGGATTCTGAAATTTACTATCTAAGAAGGCAGAAAATTTACGGTTATTATGGATACACTATTAATAGTGACAGTCATAATAATAAATAGCAATGTTTATTTCATCAAAGTATCACTGCAAATTTGCGACGCCGATATATCGCCTTACGTTTATTGTAGTTATGACGTTAGCGGTTGCTGGTGTTGAGTGTTGTGCACTTATGAGCCACAGTTCCTTCACCGATTCTTATCCCATACTAGTCTTGTGCATGTAATTGCATCTTCTAGTTCGTTATTGAGTGACTGCTATTTTTTAAAGCTCAGTATTGGGTTGAGCGATTCCAGCTGTATTTGATCCTAAAATTCTCACTTTTACCTATCTCTTCCTGTGACAAACAGCCTCAAGGTGAGGATTAATGTTTATTTTTATGTACTCATTACTTACGAAATGAATGGTCTAATTTTGATGTGATCAGCTTATTAAAAGGAAAAGCAGAATGTTTAGAGAAGGGGAAGTTCTTGGTGAAGCAGAAGTATCTTTGGTAAGTTAGTTGCTCATACAGAAGGAGATCCAATTTCCTGGCAGCGTTTCTCACTCTTATAGGTTCTTTATTTATTTTGTTGTCGGAGAGTAATTCCCTTCTTATCGTTCTTTCCTCCATCCCCCACCAGTTACGTTGCAGAAAAGAGCTGTTAAGCATTGGCCTGCGTAATGGGCGACGTAGACAGTAAAGATCATGTCTACGAGAAGCATTGTACATTTTGCATATCGTGGAGACTGAAGACTGTAAAAGCGATTGTTCGATTCTTGTACGCATCGAGGCTATAGTAAAAATATGATGGGCTAGTTTTTAAGCATTAAAGATTTTGTATAGTATTCTTGTGAAGCTGAGGAGTATTTTCTTTGTTACGTTCGCTTTCTAGTTTTTCTGGCTTGTCGTTTTCTTGATAATGAGAAATTAATTCATTGGATGACCTGATGAATGAGCATCGAGGACTTTTATTCACGTTCATTTTTGCCGAATTATAGTTCAATATTTGGTTTTTTATTGTTGTTATGGTAATCGCTGAAATAATCATTTTTCATGTGCTGAGGTGTTTTCTTTGAGATCAGATTTTGATGGCTTGTTTTCATTTATTTCCATATAAATTGGGCACAAATATATGCTTGCTTTCGTTTGTTTGTCTGTCTCTCTGACAGTTCCAACCGATTTTCCAGAAAAAACTTGCGACTGCCATGAGCTTCGATGTCAATAGTTTATAGCCTGGTCATATGATAGACCCTTATTTAAATTTTCATGGTTATGAATGTTTGAATTTTATACGCCGCTGCATAATTTTGTTTTCAGGTGGAATTAAGATTAGAGAATTTCGATCTTTCACAAGAGCTCACTAACCATTGGGTGGAACTCGACCCGGCCCCCAAATAGAAGCTGATCCATCCATCTGGGAGTGCATTTTTCATTGTAAATGATCTTATTGAAATGATCCGTTAGCATTTCTTGCCAAGCACGTTTTTTGCTCTGCCGTTTTTCTTTGCCGACTAGACGACACTGAATTGCGAAAAATTGGCAAATGTTCTATATTGTACAGAGTAGTGATGATGTGTGGAGAGTTATTTGAGGGATTGATGCATATTGCAGGTTTTTTTGACTTTGGGAAGGTGTTTTTGGATTTCGTAAGTATAGTCGAAGGGAAGGGAAGGAGTGATAGATTACGGGAAGTAGATTCTAGCAAAGTCAATCTGATTTGCTATTATTTTCAAAAGAAAAGAGCAGTTTGTGACAGAATTAACATTCCGATATGCATCCTAAAATTATGCTGATGAAAGTTTTCAGCAATTAATTTTTGATGGTTCATTTCGAAATTCTTTCTGATAATTGAAATGGCATCGCCGATTTATGCTCATTTTGCGTGGATAAATCGATTTTTCAATTGCAGTGCATCAATTCTACTCTCCGTTAATTGCTAATCTCTCATCTTTATTGTCTTTGATATTCTAGATGGTACAAAATGCTTTTCTCATATTATTCTTGCATGCTGAAGGTATTTGCCAAAGCTCAACGAAACACGAAATTATTGACTATTTGTAAAATATTCTTTTATAAGATTTGTTTATCGCTTATGCTTCATAGAAGTCGACATGACGCGTGACAAATGTTGCTTTTATTTTTATTTCTTTTTCATTCTTCCCTCAAAAGGGAAGGAGAGGGAGTGAAGGAGAGAGGAAGTGAGAAGGTGACATCCACCATTCTCCGGGTGTTAGAGTTAATTTCTGCTACTTTGAATTCTTTGATTCTCTGCGGTGAACACAGTTAAGAGATGGTTAGTATGTAGTTGGAGTTAACTTTCTGACATCTCGGAATCGTTTATTAGAAAAATTTGGGTTCTTTTTCCTCACTTAGCTCCTCTTTTTTGCAGCATCTACTGTGGAGCTTTTTTGTGTCGATCGAGAGTTAAATTGTAGTACAGGCACTGTAGGTCGTAAACATGGTAGAGGTGGACTGAAAATATGCTTTTTGTATAATGAGAAAAACAACTGTAGCGCCCTACCTCCTCCACCTCTCATGCAGAATTTTTTCCTACTCTCGCTCTATTTGTGGTATTTTTCCCATTCTTTGCTCGCTTCCATCTGTAAAAAAAACCTCTTTAAGATGATCATTTTGTGCAGTTGGAAAGCGTAAAATGAGCAGATGATATAAACAGTTGGTTTCAGTGATGCACCAGGTGTTAGTTGTTACATATATGAAGAAAGAATCTGTCAGAGGGAATTTTTTATTCGCTCTGCCGACGTCTATAATGTTCGTAAAAATGATCTCAGATGGTGGAAAGTTTCGATTTATCAAATAGAAACGAGCACAAAGCAAACACTACCTACTTATTGCTCTCAATTTCGAAAAAAAACATTCTTAGTCACATTTTAATTTCATGCTGTATTTATTTGCATTTTGCGTTGATGTCCTTCGGTGGTACTTCATGATACTCTCTCATTTCCTTGCTCTCTGCCTTTGTGTGATATTATGCATAAAGTTGATCGGTCTCCTTCGTTCTTTAAGTGTCTGTATTTTTAAGAATCTTTGAAGGTATAACCATCAGTGCTGTTACACTGAATACGAAGGCAGCTAGCCGTTATTTTCTTCTCGTTTATTGTGCATCATTCAGCTGCTATCATGGTTACCGGTTGCTTTTCCTGTGGTTCTTTATTTGTAGTCTGATGTTACTTATAAACGAATGGAAAGTGGGCACACATTGTAATCGACGATCCAGCTCAGGTGAATAAAGAATGCCCATGTGGCCTACGATCCACACATCCAAGATTGTATCTGCCATTTTTTTTTTGTCAATTCCGAGTTTTTGAATAATTTCTTCACTTTTTTTAAATTCACTTGATCTCGTCGTTCGAGAATTTTTGTGGAATTTCCTGAAGATGAAGGAAAAATGAGAGAAGCCGGATGTGTCGTGTCCAAACTGGTTGACATTAAAATCGGACAGCGGTGAGCATCGTTGAAGCAATTTCCCAAACACAAAGTGGCAAAGGAAGTGGATTTTTTTTTTGTTTCTCTTCCTTCTGTATTCCCTCTTTATTCCCCTATTGCATTTTCCTGTTTTTCACCCTTTATTCCCTATGGGAAATGGAATTCCTTACTTCCTCTTTACCTTCCAAATACAAATAGACTTCGTTTTATTCCCTTTTCTTTGGCTTCTATTGTTAGAGACTTTTTCAAAATTTCCACTACTTTTGCTGAATCAGCAGATTTTACTAACATAGTATTGCATCTGCATGCTGTAACATCACAACTATCGTCGGCTTCTTCGACGTTATCGAAGTCACAAATGTTTTTCCATCCCTTTCCATCTTCTCCGTCGAAGCATGACAGGGCACCTGTGCTTTACTGTGGAGATACAAATTTGTCAACAGTAAGCGCAATGCAAGGGTTCGTTATTTTATTTGACAGCTGTATTGCGCAAATATACGAGCGAGGTTTGTTATGTAACCATTGGTTAGTGGTGCTTTCAATGTGTTTCCTAGTTTCACGTGAGGATGGAGGGGTCTTTTTGTTCCGGTTTCTCCATTCATCTTTTTTGAGAAAATTCTATATTGTTATGCAATTTCTAATCTATTCCGTCACTAACATTTTCGGAATCGCAATGCTGTAGGTGAAATCATTTCACTTTCAACGTAATTTTTCGCCGATCTTACTCATGGAAGATCTTTCTTCGCATAGTTCTAATGCACTCGGAATTGGGAGAATTCATCCTAAAGGTTTTGGTATCGAATTTTAGTTACCTTATAGCAGTGGATTCGATTCAAATAGCAGCAGGTGTTTGCAATTCGTCACGTATCACCTCAGGTTTGTTCGTTTTCGTATAAAGAATCTTCATTCCCTTCATATTCATTGGACAGACATCAAAAGCCATAAAGAATTAACGAAAAGCCTGTCTCTTTCTAGTACAATGGAAGTCCTTCAGAAAAGCGGAGCAATGTTTTGTGAAGTAACGAATTTTTGCAGTGAATATACATTTCTTTGGGAATAGGGTATTTATGTGGTGGTTAAGTGGGACGTTGAGAAATGTCGTCGAGTAAATTTTTACGCAGATATGAGTTATGCTGGATGCGTTTATTTACGGAGTTTATAGGTGTCGTCGCATTTCATCGCTTGAATTGAGTCAGGCTTAGCGCTATTTGTTTGGCCATATATACGAAGTGCTGCGTCTCACAAGCACAGTGGTCGTTACAGAATTAATGGAAGCGATTGATTGTTCGTACAAAATAAATCTAAATATAATTAGGGCTATTAGAACCGATGTGACATGGTGGATATAGTTCTACTTGAGGTCGAAACAGCGAGGAATTCGGTGCGAAGGTTTTAGGTGGCTTATATCAGTCAAACATCCAACGAAGTAGTCTTTTCATCTCGATTTTTGGAAGGGGTATTTTCTCCTAGTATCCGAAAAATTTTAATCCATATTCTAGACTCCCGGAGCTGCATCCAATCCGAAACAGTGTAGGGCAGTAGAGTGATGAACTTCAGCACAAATCTTATGTAAGACTTCTGTGATGAAACTGGAGGTATGGTGGCAATTTGTCAACAGTTGAGCATCTGTTCGCTTTCTTCGATCTATGTATCGCAATCACTGTGATCGCGATATTGGCCGCATGTGATACAGCCATCAGCCATATAAAAATATACGTCGACATCAGTCTGGAACAAATATTTCATTGGGCAATCGATATGATATGGTGAGCGTTCATTTGAATACAAAAAGGCACTCATTGAATGGAAAGTTGTACTGCTTAGAGGAAATGAACCCTCATACGGAAAGTGAGCGATTAAGGTTGGCGTCTTTTGTAGTTTCCTGCATTCCACTCCTAATTCTTTTCTCCAGATGCCCCAATAACAGTATGAATCACACATAGGAAAAGGGATGTCCACTGATATATATTATTCGTGAATCTGAAAAAGCATCTCCCATATAGCATCCTTTGAACGACTCTCTTAAAATCGCATCCTACGAAGAATCTCTTTGGTGCTGCAAAACAGTAATGAGCTAATGACGATCATTGACTAGTAGCTTTTATTATTTGGTTATGTACTTATTATACGAAAAAGGCGAAGTGTTTGCCGTTTATACGTTATGAATAGTGGAAAATATGCTGAGATGTATTAAAACACAGCACAATCAACTGGAAACAGTGCGCAGGGAAAGAGAAATGGGGATTCATTTTGCATTCTACTACATAGCGCATCCTCACATTTATTAATACACAAAGGTAACCGACCGATCGCACAAATGCAATTTTGATTAATGACCGCAATAAAGCACTTCTAAACAAGAGGACCGCTATGGCATTGGCGGCCATATGGTTTTTCGGCTTCAAGATTACTGCGGCTTCGTCAAGCACATACGAAGAAAGCACTTACAGAAGAGGAGTAACCGGAATGAGAGTGCTATCGAGGTGTATTGCTTCCAAAGCTCTGAAGTTCTCCACAATCGAGAAAATGCGCTCACCGTTCACAACATATATGAGAACAACCAACAGACACAAGCTGCAACGTGTGCGCATTCAAATGTCTGCGGAATTCTGCACACAGCTGATCATTTTCATTTTACCACTCTTCGTAAGGATGGAAATTACATTCACTTGAAAGCGATTTTCTTTGTTGCAATAAGATTAATTATCGAACATCCTTTGATTTACATGAATCATTCACACAGTTTTGAATTCCCTCGCTTTTCGTGAGAAAATTATTTTGTGCTAGAACATTCTCTATTTAAGCATGGGATTATGCACCCATAGAAGTGATAAACTGTGCGACGCTTAAGCAAAATTGATCAACTAAATGTAGACAACCTAGGCACACAGCAAACTAAACACAGGTGGTCCGTGAATGCGAACTGCACTGTTGCGATATTACTGAATATTTCTTTGGTGTGCTAGCACTCATGTTATTCTTCCAGCGTAAGCAATTATAAAGAAGTTATCCCCTATCTGTGGCAAGCAATGAGATAGAAACGTTTGCCTTTTAAATTCAGAAGGAAAGTAAAGACTACAAGATACTATTAAAAATTAACTCATATGTGTCGATAAAATTTGAGATATTCAGTAAAGCAAAATTCGCCTCCTAGAAATGCAGTTCACGGGATGTAGAGGTTCATTTTTTTAACTTCATCCATTAGCCCCAAAGTATGGATTCTGTTCAAAGTTATTTGCAATGACTAGAAATATGACTAGTAATGACTAGAAATGGTAAGTATTATTTTCCAAAGAACCTCTTCTATAGCAGTTTATTTCTTGTTATAATTAAGCCTTCGAAACCACGAAAAGCTTCCGTCTACAGCTTGAAAAATTTAATTTTTAAAAGGATGTAATTTTTCGGTCTAAGGTAAGTGTAAATCAGTCTTATTTGCGTTCACCTTTTCCCTACAGCTAAGGAAATAAATAACGATACCATGCTATCCCTAGCAAGTCATATTGTAATGGATGATGCTTCCTTCGACAGCTAAAGTTGAGGTTGAGTTTTATCAGTAGAGGTGCCCATTTTCTTAGTCATCATAGTGAATAATGTTGAAGTGGGGACCTGTATAAAATGACGATACCAAATCGGAGTCTTCTCGATGTAGTCAGCGTTATCGCGAAACCGATCACCGACACAACGAGCGAGTAAGAACTTAGGATAAGCTCGCGCAGCCCGAAGAAATGAAACGAAGCAGCGTTGTTCACAGCATTCCTCAAATATTTTATTTCACTAATTCTCCACAGTCTTCAATTACTCTTTTTGATTTTAGACACTATTTCATGTGTGAAATGTTAGAGAGCGGAAGATTAGGTAGGGTGATACACTTTCATATAATTCAAATAGAATAGCCGAAAAAAGTTCAGTGAAAAGTTCTCTCCAAAAATTGGAAAGGTGTGGGGTAAGATGACAGCGAGGGAAGAACAATGTTTCATCATCTGGGACCAACTCGTAATACAACAGGCCCATCTTCGATAGGAAGTGATCTAAAAAAGGAAGCATCTAAAGGTAAGTACGTATGGGAAATTACTCGTTTGTAATCCTGAGTGCTGTAATAATTATTGCTTACCATTGGCGAAGATTTCTTGCCGTAAAGAAGAGACATGGAACGGAAAGGAACACAGCCGTAGCCGAGAAGAGAATTGAGAACAGTGAGGCAATCGAATGGAACAAAGAACGTTTCTGATTTGCCGATGACGTGTGCTCGTAAGCCGCATAGACGATACCCAATGTTGGAATTAGAAGTACATCAATACTCGCCACAGTCAATAGGAATACGTATGAACGATACATGAAACTGCAAGCAAACTGATTCGAAGAAGACAACGTATTATTAATTTTGTTGAAATATTTCATGTTTATAGTCCGTTGGTTGAGTACTCTGGTATGTGTGTTACTGATCACTGATAAAAAAGGTTAAGCATAACCACGAAAAAGATATACACAAAGTGCCCTATTTGCGTTAATAGGCGATCTTAAATGTTCTAGATATTTCAGGATGTTTTTGCTAGATCCGATTGCCAGTATTGAACCAGCTTAAATAAACGGCTCACTTACATAAAGTACATGAAAGTGGTCAGGTCATTTCATCAACACAGCAAGATCTACACAACACAACAAATTTCGGTTCATCTATAAAACAAACGCTCTAGAGAACCTCCCATATAAGCTTTCTGTTGTGGCTGCAGGAGAGCGGAGGGGAAGAGGGCGAAAGGATCGAACCCGAAAATTTTCTGTTTAGTCTTACAAAAGTTGCTTTCTTGAGGAAGTAATTTTTTAACCTGAAATGACTACAGTTCATCCCTACTCCTCTTGATATGTCAAGAAGTAATCGCTGTCACCTACATACACGCAGTACGAATGCGTATAAATTTGTATATTCGCAGAAAGCGGCATGAGAATAAAGGTCAACTGAATAGAAAAGCTGTTTAGTGAATGACTTTGCAAAGTGCACTTAAAACTTTTTTTCAGCAGGACTTCAACGCCGTATATTTTCAAAGATTCATTTGAAACGACAACCATTTTGTTCAGATTGATACTAGAATGACCTAGACCGGTTGTAGAATATGTTAGATAAGAAACATATATGTTAGATCAGGAAGAATTTCAAGAAATGCATAGACTAAAGTTAACTCATAGGTCCATGTTAACAATGTTCATTCGATCAGAAAATATTTTAGCCGCATCTATTAGAAATTTTTGATCCGTTTACTGAGCAGAAATTCAAGGGAAATTCGACAGTAAAAAGGGAATTTGTTCAAAAAGGACATAAAAAGAAATTCTCACGTATTGTAGAAGTCATTGAGTTGAATATAGTATAGATTGAGTTCAAATGCAATAGCGAAGATTCCATTGAGCCAAAAAATTATTGAGAGTGATGAAGAGATTATATAGAGAATCTGGAATTTTATGTAAGATATTGAAAAGAACACAAATGCATATAAATGAATTAATTTACTTCATTAACTCATTACTTCATTAACTCATTTAGTTAGCTTTAATTCAATTCTTGAATGAACTCATTTATCATATGATATTAAACGAAATCTGAGTTTTGTTACTTGAACCCTTAATGATAAAAGATTGTCGGTGATTTGATCTATAGTGGAATAACCACAGCTTAGGACGAATTAATCAAACTGCAGTTCACAATCACGGACTTTTGGAGTGATGAATCACTGCAGCAACGATGCTGTCGCTAAGTACCCAAGTCAAAACAATATTCACATTTCAACGTTGAATAATGAGAGCTAGAAAACGGCAATAAGCATCCTACGCAACTAACCCACCCGATATTCGAGGTCATCTGATTTCTTCAGCTCTTCGCATTGCTTAACCTTCTAACCTCTGATGATACTTTAAAGAAGAAATAATTGTGTGGAAAATCAGATGCCTTATATAATGACAAAAAGTAACCTGTAAATGTGAGGTGGAATCCGGCAGCACTGGCCAGGCAGCCGTTATCGCGGCGATAATATGCAGCAAAGCGGGCACCAACAACGATGAACCGCTCAGAATGGAGGCGAGTGATGCGGACTCTGTTGAAATCTCGTCTTCTTGTGGTTTCTCGAAATTAACGATTCTGCTTGAACGCTGCAGCGTTAAAACATTTAGCATTTTCGATGAGCAGCTTCTTTCAAGGAGTCCTATGGATTAATAGCAATGCGTAGGTGGCCGTGTACAACTTTTAGTCTGATCTCATTCGTAACCGCAGCTATCGCGGTTTTGAGCGGTTGAAGTTATGGCGCAGTGTTGTGATTCCTCGCAGTTTTTGCTTCTCCGATGTTCCGGCCTTCGAGCTCGACGCTGATTTGTTGCAGTCGAAAGACCTTGTGAATAGAAATTCGCGTTCTCATCTCCCCCAATTTCCCACTTTTTCTGCGCTTCTCGTTTGAAGTGAGATTTCCCTATCATAAGTCGAATGCGCCAAAGGTTTTTCGGTGGGATCGGCGCTTCTAAAATGGCTCTAGAATCCAAACATCTACCGTTATTCGTATTTTAATATAATTCCCAATATTAAATAATTTTCTAGCTGTACATCTGCAAAGTCTAAATAGTACTTGAGGTTCTTAATTAATCAGAGACACATTCTCCATAGTGTCTTAGGCATGGTGGTAACGCAATATCTTTGGAGTGCAACTACTTCATTTTCACCTTTCCCTCCACTTCCTTTCATCTATTTCGTAAATGAATAAATGAATAAATGAATGAATATAAATAAATAAATAAATAAATAAATAAATAAGCGAACCTCAAACGTTCGTCTGAGACGAAAACCAGCGAAAGCAAGTAAAGCGATTGCGACGCCTATTTGAAGGAAGCATGCGAACAAACAGAAAGCATACTCCTTTCGAGAGTGCTTCTCAGGATACACTCTTGAACTCAACAAATCGCGACTACCATGACGTGTCGATTGATCGGTTCCAACCGATGAACTCATTGGCCTCTCATCAAGGAAACGAAACTCATTTGCAACCTTAAAACGAAATCTGTCTAGAATGTCTGTTAAAAAATTAGATTCCAAAGAGAAAGCAAAAATTAGTTTGTGCAACTAAGAAATCACTAAAACTAACTGAGGCATTCATGCGCTCTGCAAAATTACATTCTTATGACGTGTACAACTACAAGTGCCAGACGCGTACCATGCTTTGTATGAACCTATTTTAATCTGTGTATACTCTGTAAATCTATCTTAAAGAAAATCTTTATACATGTAACCTTTTTTATACATTCTGAGGATGGCAAAGGAAGCGCCGAAATGAGCCTCACAATGTCTTCCACCTTCTCTAAACAATACACTCGCCTAGTAATTTCAAATTTCTGAAGTTGAAAAACGAAAGCAATGTCTAGGCTTTGTTCAGGGTTAAAGTGGTGAAGTGAAAGGGCGTTCCAGAAAGACTGGCGAGTACTTACTGCGCACATCAGCTCAGCGCTTTTTTGTATGTTTGAGACGAACCGGTTGTCCAAATCCTCAACTGAGGATTCGTTTACGGCACATATATGACCAGCTGGCGGCACGTTAAAATTTGCGCGTGGAAATTTTCTAGCGCCAATAACGTATTCAGCTTCTCGAGAAGCATCATTTCGATGCAGTTCGCATTTAATGATCCTACTCTAGTGGTTCCTGGGTTGAAACTATCAGATTGACGCTTATTACGCTAATGGTTGATGTGGGAGAAAAGAAGAATGGAAAGCAAGAAAACGATTTGTAAATCTGCATAATCTTTGCATTTTTATTTCTTTAGCCAGTATCGAGGATGAATGCGCTTCCTAGCTTTTTCTCTGCGCTGATATTCTCCGCCACACGCAGTGCTCACGTATGTTTTTGCAGCAATTTGTTGCAGACAAAACAAGTCTTAACTTCCGAATATGTAATATGCACACTATAAGCGGATTTGTTGGTTACGACCTGTATTTGTTTGTCGGTTCCCATTTACAACACCACACAATTCATCTTTCCCACTTCAATAGATTTTACTCCGCTATGTTGAAATTTTCTTCGCCTATAAACCTTTCCATCATTATATTCCAATCATCCATTTTTGTGCACCACCATTCAGTCAAAAAACACTTCATTGTTGACATCTGTTGTCAACATGCGATTGCGTCAATGGGTGATACCTTCTTGATGCTACCCCAAATTAATATACATAATTTCCACAAAGCTAAAATTTCATTAGCTACCTTACTACTTAGCACATGTAAAACAATATTGTTGGTGGCTAAGCTAAATCATCGCCAATATATATTTAAGTGAGACAAACTTGAAGGCTATATCAATCGATTTCGTGAATCCACAAAAAAGCGATATATGCAAACACAGTTGTATGCAGTAAAATGGTTCAAAAATCTTTTAAGTGAATTATGAATGCAATCCATAAACGTCGAATATTTAATAGTGAATGATGTCAGGAGTAAGTTCAAATTGAGGAAACGCAATAAGCGAATGGAAGAAGACCAATCAATAAAAGAGAAGCATTGCGAAACTAAATAATTAGTAAAAAGGATATGAATATAATTTGTGCGTTAATCACACGCAATAATCAGTGAAATTATCGATCTGCGGTGGGATGTTTTGCTGCTCATTCTAGTATATCGCTTTTGATTTCAGTTTATCTTTGCAAATCCAACAAGCTTAAATGGTGCTACACCATTTTCGCCGTCATTTTTATGAGTTCCGTTAGCTTGCTTTATAGTGGACATTACTATCTGCTCGATGCTGTTGAGTTCACATCACTTAGACGCTTCCGATTCACTATCGAAGAAAGTGAACCACATTTCATGGCACAACTTATTTGGCGGAGGATGATCCTCAGCCATGGAGAAAATGTTTTATTACAAAAGTGATCCGATATTGCATTTGCATATATGACGTTTGCAAATATCAATGAATTATTGCCGCATACATATTTGTGGAACTTTATACACAACGTTCCAAAAAACGTTTAGTGACCTTTTTATAGTTTTAGTAAATATGCAAACATTCTTCCTCTGGTTTTCAATGGTGCATTCGTTATAGAAAATTGATAATTTTTTCTAAATTAGCAACGAAAGAAAATGTTTTTTTTTAGTTTTTACATTCGCCATCGAACTGATAAGCTCTCTAAGGAGGTGACTTCTGTGAAACATCAAGGTGATAAGATTAATAAAAAGTGGAGTGAATTGTGCACCGACTGCACTGTGAAGGTTGAGAAGTTTCATTTTGTGAGCTCAGTTTAATAGATATTTGAAAATAGTTTTACTTTCGTGAAAAAATACCTCTCATAAATTGATATATGAATTTGCAAAAAAAAATTTTTACTGTCCCAATTTGCTATAAGAAAACTTTCAAAGCGTTTCTATGCAGCATAGCATTATGTGCGTGGCTTTCAAATATTGGGCATTGCATTATCAAAAAAATTTAATTATATTCGCTGAATTTATGGTGTAAAGGGTGATCAGTAAATTGTAGATCAACGGCTTTCGTGCAGAGCAGAAAAGCAGTTACCATAAGACAGACCAAACTCCCTACAAACACCTCAAGGATCTTGCGTATAAAAGGAGAGGGTCTTTGCTTGCAGGCAACCGATGTTTTCTAGCTGTTCACGTGAGATTTTGTCTCAGCGAGGGTCGGTACAGGCCTTAGTGGTTCGCATTTGAATCGCGAAGTGGCTCGGGCGTGAGGAGTGCCAGTCCCCTCCCCTCATCCCGTTGCAGTCGTCTTATCCCTTCAACCGTTTTATTGTTGATTTTTTTAAGGCTTAATAAAACCTCATCCTCTTGCACTGTTGTCAGGCTACACACCATCTGGTCGAGCCCCGAAAGAGAAGGGATTTGCGGATCCTGCAGGGAAAAGTCAAAGATAGAAGGCCAAAACAGAGACTCTACACACTTATAACGATCCTTAACTAGCCCGCATTTTATTTTCCCTACAATTACAGTAGTAATTATACTTTGCGAATTGCCTATTAAGATGAACGCAACAGCGGCATAATTGAATAATCAAATTTGAGGGGAAGTTGAAAACTAAAAAGAAAACAGACGAAATACCCTGTCGACAGCATCTTCATCCGGAGTCATATTCACGGCTACACTTGTAGATGATGCTGCTTCTACCTAGAATTCGATTCACTCTTCATTGTGATACCGTATCGTTAAAGATATTTGCTTTCGCTTTTTTAATTTATTGCAAAAATTAAAGTGTATATTTGGAAAAACAGCAATTAACTTCTAAAAGATAGTAGTACTATTAATGCGTGACTGAATGAGTACGCGAATTAACACATTGAACCCTGATGGTTCAGTGCGCGAACCCTATTGGTTCAACCCTAACTAAAATTATTCGTTAATTGAAACTATCGGACGGACAGACATCCATCCCTATAAATAAGGTACTATCATGGTGAGGTTTTGCATAAATTTGCAAAAGCGCACAAAAAATGGTTATTAGGATAACTTGTGTTAAGGCAGTTAGAATACAAAGACGCACTGTGATAAGCATTTCATGAGATTATACAGGGATGAGCGTTTGATGCGTTGAAGAGATAACTGGTATACGGTTTGTTTGCTCGTTAAGTCATAGTCATAGAGTGAGTTCTATGCTGTGACTGCAACTTCATGAATCGAAACATGAGCAGATAAGCCAATAATCTAACCATCTCTTCGGTGCATCATATGGTCATATCTGATATAAATTTATATTGGAGAATTTTTTCGTGGCTTTTTTCTAAAAGAATATTCCACATCTTTATAAACATAAGCGTTAAACTGAGATAGAATGTAAACCCATGAAAATATTCACCTAATTTTCGTCTTTATTCGAACTATCTACAAAGAAGAAATGATGAATTACGCAATAAATCACCACTTCTCTAACACATGACTGAGATAACTTCCTAATGCGCTAAACTTGTTATTAATGAGTAGTTAATGAAACAAACCTCCGTACTGAATGTTTCACGAAAGCCGCCGAAATGCGAAGGACGTGGGATCGTTACTCTCTTTTGAGGGTCGAATTTAACATTACCGTGCCACAATCGTCTACCGTATAAATCATACTCTGGCGATTGGGAATACCTCACTCGATTTCCACTATACATAAGCGATAATCGAAGAACGAAGCTTTGATATAAGCTTGAGTGAATGCATGAAATATGTTCCTCAAATTTAATAAAGGAATACGCTCCAGACTAACGCTCCTATGGGCAGATCAAGTAGCGAATGTTAAACTATCGGCGTATATCGATATGTTGACGGTCGGCATAACTCTGAGCGCACACACCAAACATGGATCCACAGTCGCCAAATAGGATTATGTAGGCGATTATCCACAACGCTGCGTTTCGTTTTCATTGCGGAGAGCGCCGACACATTCGCCTTGAGGCTTGCCGCGATACGAAACATCATGCACTGAATGGTGTCATCAGAGTTGCCTTTGTGGTTGCACTAATCGTTCATTCTAACACCGCCAAATCACGGTCCAACCTAGGCGCGATTATTTCATAGTCAATTATCGGGAGAACTTTTCCAATTATATCCGATGGTTAACCCCCTTTCCCCCTCACCATTAAAATGGCCCTAATTTATGGATCCCTCACATTGCATGTTTCAATCGCATCGGGCCCTGATCAGAGCTCTTACATCACTTTCAGAGAACTGTTGATAACAATAAATCTGCTAGCATATGTATGAAGCACCATTCTTAGAAACGGACTCAGCGAATCAAGTGATATCGCAACATACCTAATAAAGCACGAAAAGGAACAAAAAATCCTTGTGGCTGACCACGCTGCATAGATGTTTATGAATGCCAAGAATGGTTTCTTAGAACTGTGTGATTTGCGCAAAATTGAATCACTTAAGAATAACCTAATAGATACTGAGTGGGATGATTTTACTAATAACCATTGTAAATGCAATTGTTGAAGGCAATTTTTGCGCTGCAATGTAGGTGAGGGTAACATTAGCCACAAGCGCAGGCGACCGTCTCTTTTTGGCTAAGTGCGCCGACCCCGCAATGTGTATTGCATTTTCGCATTGAAATATTAGTGAGTTATTTCCTGCAATGTTGCAGCGCGATATTTGTGAACAGTTTCGCATAAAGATACATAAGGCTTCTCCCACAGAAACAATCATATATAAATTCAAATAAAACGAAATGGAATATGTTTTGCAATATTCGCAAGTTCCATTGTTTAAAAGTGATTTGCACAAATCTGTGCACAAACCATGTAAAATTTTTATGCAACTATTAATAGAACAAATGCAGGCAAATTTGAATTATACGTTGCTTATATAAAGCTGCTCTGCAATAAACACATCAATATTGCCTAAAACGATTCCGAGTGCGGTGACGGTGATTAGATGGCGAACGACGGTAAATCCAATGATGGTTTGCGAGACGATGCGTCAAGTTGTCGTGGAGCTGCGACAAGTGGTGGCGAACGAGGATCACCCCATGCATCTACGAGCTGTCATCCAATGATAGCAAACATCGATTTCACCTCACCTCCACCAGCTCCTGGTACTCGAGAAGAACAAAATGACGCGGCTAGGTTAGTTAGGATTATGTGAAGCAAACTGTTAATGAGAGAAGGATAAAAAGGAAGCCAAAAAAAAAGTTAACTGCCGCTGACATGCTTTACAAATGCTTGCAGCATTCCTAATCGACGCTAACGTGTACTCCTCTAGGTGATAGACGAACTTCGCTCTACTTACCGGCGCATATGTCTGCTTAACCTCAGATGAAATATGCAAATTCCTTTGGAGTTGTATATTCAATTAGAAGTCATTTCCATTTGATCTCTAAGAACGTCAAACGAATTAACTGCATTATACGTTCACATATTCATATCAGTCGTAAAAGTAAATTATTATTTAGACGTGCTCACATGTTCTCCGGGGATCACGCATGAATGAGTTTCTTTCATCCCTATTCCGCCCTTTCCCGACCCCATCCACTCGATTAAACGGGGACTGGCAACAAACTACAAGACTTCCAGGAAGTTAGCTATGATCAAATAGTAAACAAGCATCCAGAAATGTTGAAAATTTCGCAGATAAACGCAGAAAACGATCGAAAGTTTTAGCGCTTCAACGAAAAACTATTCGAGAACACAATTCCCTTTTTGTTTTTTTTTCAGTCAAATTAGCTGGGTAATAAATTTGCACATTGCAACTAATCGCATTGTGTAAGATAGTGACCTCCAGCAATTTAATAATTAATAAGCAGCAAAAATTACTCAAAATGGTGGACGATACCTTTTGATTTGCAAAAAGTAATAAGTGAGCGGGAAAGGAATAGTAGTAGGGGAGGGCGGTAAGAAAGTAACGGCAGAAATAAGAGGTGAAAATTTCGATTTAAAGTACCAAGAAATGTATTAACGAAAAAAATAGCGGATGTTTGCTAGAAGGTATGCCGATATGTGATTGCAATTTGCACTCCATTAGTTTGTTTATTCACTAAATTGACTCGCGCATGAACGGATTTTTAGATTATATAGGAGAATCTTTCCAGAAAACGTCAACTTTTTTTAAGAAGATGGAGTATCACTGTTCTTCATCACTAATTTGCTAGCAGTTAGTTTGTAACAGAAATTCAAATTTTGAAATTAATAGGCTACCAGGGATTACTTTTACATTGAAAAACTGAAGGTAGAGTGACTTCGTATCACTTGTTGAAAAGCCCGAATTTGTTGTTTACCCTATTCAGCCATAAGAAAAAGGTGGATAATATTCGTGCGCAGTTGACTAAAAAGTTGGGGATAATTTCTGGTAACTACAACCGTTTGGAACGTGATTTGTACTATCGTCATTAATCGTAGACCTGGTAAGTAAGTACTCAAGCGAAGGTATACGAGCTAGATGTTGAAATGGGTGATTGTAAAGATACCTCTGTCATAATTGCAAGGCAGAAACAACAGAATTGACCAAAATTGTTGACTCAGATAGTGATTGTAAGCTGATGCTAGCATTCGTTACTTCTGACAGGTGATAGTCATCTTGTTTTGAACGGAACAGAACATCGCCAAGCAATTGCATTCAAAAATCTGTTCCAGCTATACTTTATGTAAACTCGAAATTTCTATTCTTGCGCCACTTAACCAAAGACTGCTTCAATTTGTGGCTGAGGTGGGAAATCATCGAATGCATAAATGTTTTCTTTAGAAAATGCATCATTCAAATGCAGCTACACATTTCGATTGCATTATTGTTTTCAGATATTTGGATGAATTGGTTCGAGACATGCGAAAACTAAACGCAATTCAGAAGACCTCACCGTCGTTATTCCTTCATGCTCGCTATTTGCTCACCTCTGAGATGGACCGAATTTGGAACATTATTTATAGAAGAAGCTCATCCAATGAGCATCAATCGCACTCTCCACAGGTGAAGGCTTCTTCATCAAGCTCATTTTACGTAGCCATGTCAATGGAGTAGCGAAGCCTAGTGATCTTGCCCTCCCTCCCCTTCCCCCCATCTTCTCTAACTCTGGAGAATTACAGGTGATTTGATCGTTCTGGACATCTTCATCAGCTTTCATGCAGTTGTGAGATGGCTGCCACATATACCAACTGTCTTATAAAAAATCCGTTAGCTGATGCAGGGGTTCGAGAAATATATATTTGAAAAATTGCCACCAGACGGGCTCATTTAGTTTCATTACTGCGGCAGGAAGATCATAGAAATGCAACACAACTTGCAGTGTGTCATTGCTGGATCATAAATAGCTTTGCTTCATATGTAAAAGATTTTGTGACGAGTTCCAGCTAATTGTTACATCACGTTTAATATCAGGATTGCTTGTTTTTGCAGGTGTACCAAAATACACCGATGGAACAGCAAACAGTAACGTTGCAGGAAAAGGTGCCTATTCCACAGGCAACAGGTTGCAATTATATTTGCCGAATTTTGGGACCAAGAGGAAAAACAGTGCGGAGATTAGAGGCCGAGAGCGGATGTCATATTCTTATACGAGGAGAGGGTTCCCTTAAGGTATAGCAGTAATTGCTTGTTTTGTTAGAAGATTTATCTTCCCCATTATTCTTCTTTACAGGCTTATGTAGGGAATAATTTGCATTTTTTCTAGCCGTGTCATTCACATTCATTCCTTTAAATGTGCATCAATGTTGGAAATATTCGAACGTTCTGTGTCCTGAGCCTGTAAACGAAGAAGTACGGTATGTGCTGGTGGATAGAATTTTGTTATTATGTTGCTGCGATACTAAATAACAAAGAGACACAAACTCATGATCCAGGCTGTCTTCAACTGCACATATTTTGCTCTTTAAATAGACTCTTCGGCTCTTTTTCCACCGTCGCTTTCAGCACTAGTAATATCTCTATGAGTATGATTGCAAAGACATATGAGATCGTGACACCCCCAGGCCACTTGATAATACACAATCCTTTCTCTTCGCGGAAGTGTTGCGCGGCTTTGGTCAGTAGTGAATTCAACTGCGAAATGATGATACCTGTGGCAAAGAAAACAGATTTTTAAGTGGTTCACCAGCCTGCTCATCAAGCTCATTTGAACAATGAAATCGCAAGAAATGGTTCACAACCGTTTAGTTTCCGTTTAAAACGTTCTTTTATGCCGTTTTCTGAGCAGTTCAGAACAAGTTGTCTGTATTGCCCACACGTTACAGGTATTTTTTAATTATCATTCAAGCAGAGAGTTTTTGTGGCGCTTATTTCAAGTGCAGAAGAAAAGTGCTACTGGACTAACAGCTGATTGCAGAATCCACGTCGTGAGTCACGTCTGAAGAAATACGCTGGCTGGGAGCATCTTCTCGAGCCATTACATGTGTTGGTGATCGCATTCGACGTGAACAAGGCCAGCTGCTTAGCGAAGCTCACTGCAGGTGTAACCGCGGTAACACAACTCATTAACGCAGGTGCAGACAGTCAGCCACCTCCACAACTACTCCGTATGCCACCGATAAACCTCATCGCCAGGGCTCGAAGTGAAGCAACACACTAATAGTGGCACATGTCCACTTCCATCATTGCTTCCGACGTTCCCATAAATGCTAAATGTCGGGAGCAATAATCTGACGAATATCTCATCGAATATTTTCGCTCCTCTACAATAAATTTTTATCGTTACCCATTTTCAAACATTTAAAGTTGTGAATAAACATTCCTTAAGATAAACTCGCGTTGACGACGAATAATAGCTTCAGATGCATAACTTCGATATCACGACGATTAAACCACTAGTTTTTCCCAGCTTCGTATGTGGTACGGAAATTTTTATGTCCAACCGCAATCTTCAGAGTAACCTTGTTATTACACATTCTGTTACCACGTCTCACGCCGCATGATGATCATCGAGACTATTGACACCAACTTTTATTCCCAATCTGCATGCTTGCAAGCCCCAGAATTGTAAACAAACGACGGTTCTAGAGCTGAAAAGCCTATTAGTGACACACGGTGGAAAACCTTTCATCACTGAGGTGCAAGAAAGAACGATCAAATGAAGAAAGAATTTCTGACACCCTTTTCATCACTAAACGTCATTTCTCGCGATATGAGGTGAAATTTTAATTTCACAGCATCAAAAACGAAAAATTCGTTGGATGATAATGGCCGACCACGCCAAATAGCTTCATAAACTGACACATAGAATAAAACATGCAATAATATATTCAAATTCCGATTTGGCCACTCGCATGTATCTTCTGCAAACATTTGCTTTTGCTGCTTAACCACTTTAAAATGAAAATGCTATTTGTTCTTAGACGAACACAGGCATTTTAAAGTGCCTATAACTCTTTTCGGAATTGGGTGAGTCGACGCGAATGTCGAGATGGAAAATCAATCTGCGATGTATGCCGCAAATGGAGCTATTTACAGCTATTTCGCAGCCTTAGCACTAATGGTTTTTTATTTATGATTCATTAGTTGATGTTTACTTACGAATTATTATCTGATGCTTATTCTTGGCTTATAAAACGAAGCATATGCATGATTTATTAGATGATATTTGCTTGTAACTTTCGTTGTTCGTATCGATATTTCAAGTTGGTTTATTCGTTTTAGCAATTCTTTATGGGCAAGTTTATTGGGGATTTATTTGCTGATGTTTTTTGCTCGGCTATCGACGTCATCCGTCGAAGGGATGTATAAATTAGCGCAATGAATACTTGTGACAGAATGCTGTCATCGATTCAGCAAGCTCGTAATGGAACAAAAGAAATTAGCATTGAATTATGAAGTTTTCCTCATTGATGTGCATTGCGTGTCCTATTGAAGCTGAAGCCACTCGGTGCTTCAGTTGCTTCGTAACGTCATTCTCAATCCGCCTTTTGTTTCACTTTCCGTCTTTTTATTATGCACGTTACATTGTCAACAATGTTGCGTATGAGCGTCGAAAACGATGATGAGAATGGAAAAACGCATCGGGATGATTGGCGCGATGTCGACTTTTCCAATCGCTAGTCGGGTATTGAATACATTAAAAAACTCGCAGAATGTTAAATGATGTGCAACGCCACTTAATTCGAGAGTTGCAGGAATCCTGGTCAAAACATCCACCGAAGAAATGACGCAGGAGTTGACATTTGTCACACTTTCTTATTTCACCCGCCCCGACAAATATCTTTCATAACTTAGCTGAAATAATTTAAAATGCTGCTTACGTGTTTATATGGATCCGACTGTTCGTGAAGGTTTTCCTGACAAAAAATGAGATTTATTTAATGGCCGATAGAATTTATTTTTAATATAAAGCTTTAATAATGCAACACGAGTCTCTTATATAATAAAATATATTAAAAGAGCAAAGATGAAAGATATAAACATGCGTCACCGATTCAAGCATAATAAAGAGTATAAACAGTAAGCTATTCAGTCACAAACCTCAGAACTTGCAAGCCGGATTAATGGGATTTTCCACAATTCAACGAAGCTTAAGGATTTATTTAGTGCGATTATAGCCAAAATATAATCCAGAAAGAGTTCAAATTCACTGGTAGAACAAAATTAGTTACGTATGATGGCAGGAGAAAAAGTAGCTCATTCAATATTGATGACAACCTCACAGCAAAAAAAAACCTTTTACGGTGGCTAAAGACGAGGTATGGCTGATTTCAAACCAATCTTAAGAGTAAGTCAACGTGATGGGATTGTAAAGATATCCGTAAACTCGGTATCTAAATGTATATAGGTGAGATTGTAGAAGAAACACAAATGCTTTAAACACCTTCAAATTCTTTTCAGATAATATCTCGAGATTTATTGTAATATTCTCAGCACACAAGCTATTGTTTAGTTTCTTTGAAGAAGCTTTCTGATAAAATAAACTTTGAATTAGTTCGAGAAACATGGTCATTTTTACTTTCGAGAGGATGTAAATCACTAAAATGCAGTTTATTGAAATAGACTTTACATTTTATGAATTTTAGAACCATTACCACTCTCTTAGTAATTTAGATGCAAAGTGAACTTAGTGCATATCACTGATAAACTTCAAGTTTCCGAATTCAGCTTTGAGTCTTTTAAATGGCGATCTTCATTGAATTAGAGTCGTATAAGCAGTATTGATATACAAGAGTTATGCAACACTGTGCCACATCAACTGCTTTACAATTCACGGTTGGCGGGGCCGTTCTTAGGCGATTACACAAAGAGTTATAGTCTTTAGCAAATGAAGAGTGGCAACAATGATGCACACTGTCAACAACTTCATCACTGAATATCTTCTACAAGAATATTCTTCTCTCGTAGTACGATCTTTGCAAACTAAGAACTAACTTTTGATTTTGATTTTTATGTTTTTTAAAGCCTTGATATAAGCATGAAAGACTGCATAAGAAGTCAAGCCATAACTTAATTTATAGTCATCAAATGTTGTACTCTTCTTCAGTGAATCTCTGACTTGAAACTGCTGAAGAGCCAGACAGATAGAATATGCATATACGCGGATCAGATTTTGCAATTTTACGCTTTGTAGATGCAAAGTTGCAAAAGCACACGAAAATCCCTGAATGGCTCCCACATATTTCTAAAAGGAAATTCATTGAGCAACTTTCTGCACTCTGAAACGTTAGCTGATGCATCAAATGAAAAAACTTCAACGCATCCTATTAATTGCACCTATAAATTTTTGTCACTACACTTTTTGCTTCTAGTGTGAGGCGAAACCAGTAGGCAATTGGATATGTGAACTGGGAACTTTAAGAACTGATGCCGCTATAACGCGTTTTTGCAATTATTTGCAAAAGTGTATTCGAAATTGTGATGATTGCGCAAAATGCAGTCTACCTTGGAAGCATACTCCTGAAATATTAATTGCGCAGTGAGGTACTCCCTATCCCCCTCTTCCCCAAAACATATCAGCATCTTCTTGTTAGCTTTTAATTTATGAGATTATTGATTGGTTTGGTGAAATAAACTTTCTAATACATACGAATATATTGTTGGCTTTTCTCGTTTTCACTAATTGTTGGTGCAATAATTGCACTGATTTCCGATGAAGGTTGTGATTAGTTGAATAATGGCTTTGTGAGCGTGTAAATCATCCAAATATCTAAGTAAAACGCATCATTGAAATAAATTAATGACGCAGCTGAAAGAAATTATTAAATGCATGCTGGCTAGATATTTGAACACAGCGCAATTTATCCATCATAAACACCTCTCCTATACTGAACTCATTTCTCAACGTATAGCTCTTAATAAATTAGCAAATCGCAATCATTAACTCAAAAGAGTCACTAGTTCCGAACCATAAAAGGCAATTATACCGATTGGGTGAGCTTGCATCGCCGATGAGTAATGTAGTCTTTACATTTTCCAACATAAATCAAAATGGGCCATGTATATACCCGTATTTTGTGTATTCTAACTTCAATTTAGGGCGAAAACTTTGTGATTACGCGACTCTACGATGCAAACAACATTTCCGGTAAGGATGACCTTAACAACTTTATTTATACGCAATCGTGAGTTATTGCGCCGCATAGTTTGAAATTATAAACAAACGCCGATGAAAATATCGATTGCTTACTGAAGAAAGAAGTTTGTACTAACTCAAGCTATTCACGACAATATGAACACGGTCAGAAGAAACATTAAGTGGGGCACCTGAAAAAGGGAGGGTATCTTTGTTTTATGCTTCGTATGGGAAAAGTTTTGTAATGTTTTGTATCGGATCCGTTTACCAGACTAGTCGGTTTCATTGAGTGAGCAAATATTAAAACATGTGGAAAATGTTTCGAAATGCTCCGGCGATGCTTTCAAATCTGCAGGAGATTGGTTTTCTCAGCTATGACGGATTACAATCGAACCGATCGCGAAATATATGCAAATTTTCGTGCACATTTTTGCATGTGTATAACTCTTTTCGAATTGATGAGTGGTATTAGAATTTAGTAAGCATAGATATATATCGTGATGTATTTTATATGCAATAAACATAATAATTCTAGCTTTCTTGCATCCTTACTGACATAACTAGACAGGCGAGCATACACAGACATACTCCCAGTCATGAAGCCATAATCCACCTTTGAAATGCAAATTTGCAAAGGTCCATTAAAAGTCTTGCAACGCGATTTATTCGAGAGCAAGATTATATTCTATTAGGCAACATTAGGAATTTTAAAGCTGTAGGCACTTTTTCTTTGAGCAATTTCTCTCTACATAACACATTTCGATAAACAAGTTTTTTCGATGGCACATTTCTCTTCGAATCAGTTTTTTTTTAAAGATGTAATCATCTTGCATTCGGTCTCTTCTTGTTGATGGTATTCTCAACTATTATGGTGCATTGTAAAATATTTGTACCCGCAGGCACAGGAAATACTCATTAAGCAGCCAAATTCGATTCGCTTTGGGCAGTGCTTTTCAATTATGAATGTCGAAAAGATCAAATAATTCATTCTATTTGTAAAGAGTATTCCTTAAAGGGAAGGAAAATGAGCAAATGGCAAAAAACGAACGAGTAAATAACTAAGAAATGCTAAAGTTTTCAAAATGCGATGGTTTTTGTCACTTTTCAACAATTTTTCACCAAATAAATATTGTTACACTGCGTCGATTGATAAATAATATTTTTTCATAAAATTTCTTAGTGTTGGTTGAGCTCTTTTTTTTTAAAACTTGTACCTATCGACATTTTCAGCAGTGAAGTATCATCGAAATGCAAAGGTGTTTTCAAGTATTTGGAATTGTTTGCTAACACATATTTGTATTTTCATATTTCAATTCTTATTGTATTTCATTCCTCATTACCATCTCTAAGACTTTTACAACACTAAGAAAACTTGCATAACATCATTGTTTTATTAGCAACTATGTGGCAAAATTTTTGAATTTATTCGTGATGCATTTATTTTCAAGCTTCCGTGTAACAACAAACAAAAGTATGATGCCTGCGGTACCCACATTGGTACACTTGAATTGATAAGTTTTTAAGCAAGGAGATGGTTAATGTGGATGAGTGGAATATTTACTTAGTTGTGTTAACTGTAGGTTGTCACGATTTTGCAGTTTTTATAGAAATTGGTATAGAATGGCTTTCGCACCAAAGAATTGTCTTGATTTCAAAGCATGGATCAGAAAAGATGAAGAGAATGAGACTTTGGAGTATTTTTATGAAAAAATGAGTAACATACGAAATATCGAAAAGGTTTGATTCGGTTTCAAGAGTCCTGTTCCGATTTCGATGAAATCTTACACAGATTAGGTTGTAAATGGTGAGGGAAGGGGAGCTGTGAAAGAAAGAGGAAAAAAGGAGATGAAACCTTATCTTTACATTTTTCTCCATTTTTGAAGCAATGTTAAGACAACGTTCACGCACAAATTGCGATTTTTTTTTTTTTTTTGTTACATCGCACAAGTCGTGCAACAATTCTAAGAGAAAACGTTTAAAAGAATTTGTCACGCATCAAAATGCGCTAAGCAATACTCTTCATGGTGATATCAAAAAGTCTATCATTAAAATGAACATATGACAGTTTTATATCATTAGTATGCCTTTCTGAAAAACGACTCAATGTGGCATTTTATCACTTCAGAAGCAATTCGGTAGGTACTGAAGTGAAGAAATATTTCCGATTCGAAGAAGTTGTCAATAAAATTACGAGTGGAGGTGAAAAAACTTTTGCACTCAGTGATGCCCAAATTACTGTTTATATTCCTCTCGCATATTTTTGCCTTTTCGTCAAAATCTACTAATTTTTTGAATTTCATGCCACCCCATCACTTTTTGTTTGAGACTGATTGAGAAATTCGTTTTCACTCTGTCGTAAGGTTCTTTTCTAGTGTAAATATTTATAAAACAAAGACATGAAGATAACCTTTAATGATATTATGCATTAGCTGCAAATTTTATATGTTAATATTTGCAGAGCGTAGCAACAATAAAGTTTGATATGGCGTCTTGTAGATTTTGCATGATATGCGTGGCAATGATTTTGTGTGAGAAATGTTGCGTTGTTCAGAAATAACGAATTTTTGCTCGATTAAATGTGAAATAAACGAGATCAGTTTCTCATATTTATTTTTAATCATTTGTGAAAATGTCGACTATTTCTTTGCTAAGAATAGGAAATGGTTGGAATATGAAAAATTGCTGCATGTGTGGCGTGTTGAAGTTTATTCTCTCTCTAAAATTTTGGCGAATGAGACAACTTTAGCTGAGAATCAATCAAACATCAATCAGGTGAATTTCTTCTAACAGTTCATTTTACAATATTTTTGTTGATCCAATTAGGCTTTCGATTTGTTTCGTAACGAATTGAAATATTGCTGCAAGATTGAAGTGGAATATTTGCTTCAGATAGATGCGATTATTTTGACTGTATAGGTCTAACAATCCGTAAACCTTCAAAGATTTCATCCATTTCGATATAAAATCAATTCAACTCAAATATGAATGAAATACATTTGGCTCAGCTTGCCGGTTATAATTCAATAAGCAACGGCTGGTATTTGTTTTTATTGAATAAGTGTGCTCATGGATCGTTCGTGGGTGAAACTCTAAGCAGATGAGCTTCATGTTTTGAAATGCAATTTCCCTCAAATGCTACTACATAACGGTTATTTCGGAATTAAAAGCGACGCAGCTGAAATATTTTGCAAGAAGCATTCTAATTAGACTTTAAATTTGCGTATTAACGCGAAATATGAAACAACACTTCTTTATCGGCTATCTATTTTTAACTCTAATTTGTTGAGCGATGTAATTTAGAATGATCGATATATTTGCTTATTCGATGGATGAATGGGACTATGAAATGTTCACTTCGAGTTTGAGAAGGTAATAATGAGGAGACGTAGCGGACGCAGTGTTTTGCTGCAAAAAAGCGACAGCTGTTTGGTTGTATCATGTTTAAACTTTGAAGGATGCTCGATAAAACTGGCAATAAACTAATGCTGTTAATCATCATTTCATTTTTGGTGTTGATAAAATTTGAAGAGATTATACATGGATAACCTTGTTTCTGCAAAATATCCAACTAATATGCGTAGTTGTATTATACCAATAGATACCAAAATAATATGCAAATAAATGTTTTTGTAAAATAAGCAATTGATACCAATAGATAAACTTAGCATTCACTAAAACCGCTTTTCACACTTGCATAATCACCAACTGCATTGCTGCACATAATCAGAAAACCAAATAATTTATTAATTAACATTAATATTTATGTGATGGCTGCTGATCGCTTTTTGATCAATGCAACCGATGATGGAGAAATAACGACCAACTAATGCCAAGCCCATTGTGGCGACAAATGAAAGGTGGCCAGCAAAGTCACTTGCTTCAAGAATTCTTTAACAGAATTTCTTTGTGCAATGTTCTTTGGAAATTTGCATTTTTACAAAGTAACTGATCAGTTTTTTTTTGCAAACAGCTAATAGGGTCAGCTACATGTAAATTATCAAATTAAACTCTATAAAAACCAGGGCCAAAGGCCCAATATGCATAGGTGCACAGGTGAACTGTGATTAAGTTGGCTGAAATGATGACTTTGCTGCGAACATTGCGACAATATAAAATGGTAGGTACTCAGCACAATATTCATGAATGCTATAAATTAATTACAAAAAAGCTGACGCTAAAAACTCCACGGTTGATTTCTTTCATTCACTTTAAGAGTGCAATCGAATATTCTACATTTTTCTTTTTTTGGCACATTTGTGTGACGCTTATGAAAATTTTTTTAAAAAATTTGCCAATATTATTGAAAACAATAGTTTTCACACGAATAGATCCATATTTGACAAACAATATGACTGAATTGTTTAGAAAAGCTTTGTTAAGCACTCTTTGCTGCACCTTCTATATAATAATGCTATCTTTTTTTTGGAAATAAATAATTTTCGACTACAAAAGTGCCAATTTTCATTCGTTTCCTCATATACAGGAATTTGCGTTTAGTAATAGAGGAAATAGAAAAGCTATTTTACTGCAACAAATATCCATCTTCGCATTATTGAGCTAGATAGGAAATGCTTAATTCATTTCACAAGTAAGAAAATTTGCTAATTAATTTATGTTCAACTGTTCATTTGTCAAATGGAATACACTGATGAGAACATTCAATTCCTGAGAAAACTTTGACTGGAATAGAAGAGGAAATTAGACATGTTTAATTAATTTGAAGTTGGGATAAAAGAGGGAATTTATTGATTCTTTTAATAAGAAATGAAATTGATCTCAGTGTACTATGATTATCCAATTCAAAGCGACCTGATTTTCGATGCGCAACGCAAGCGGAATGCGTTATTTGAATTGAAAGGCTAATGAGTGCGCTGTATTGCCTCTTTCATTTCTACTTGGAATGCATTCACAAACGCTCGACTCAGCTTAACAATGATGGGAACACACTAAAGATTGTGGTTGCTCGCAAACTTTATTGCGTACTTGTTGGGTTGGAAAAAATAACGAGCCCTCTCAGGAAGTATACACTAAACAATTATGCAGATGAAGTGACATGGCGGATGTCGTCTGTTCATTGAATAACGCCCATAGACACTCAAGAACAACGACCGATCGGCTAACTTCCAATTAAAAATTGGGATCTGTTTAGGATGGAGGCTTAGTTGATGATCAAATAAAATGAAAGCAGTCATGTGTGGAAGTGGTCAGTTCGTGGTGGCATCATTAGACACTCACACACTCACACAAACTCACGGACACACACATTCGGACACATCTTCCCCTTGCATTGCTTGAAAACATATTTGTCAATGTGATTGAAAACAATAAGCTTAAAGAGCTGTTTTGAGCTACTTTTCGATTTATTTGATTATGTTGAGTAAGTGAATTTCGATTTGCTCAAAATCGAATGAGAAAGTGGAATGGAAAATGCTAATCAAATAATTCGGTTTTGATCTGTTTTCACATATTTCACTGCGTGATATGAAATCTATTAAGCGAAAGAAATGCGATAAACAAGCTTTATGATGGCTTTAATTTGGATTCTCATTTATGATGATAGAATTTATTGCGTTTTTCCCCGCCTCTCCATCCTTCTCTCTAACTTTGCCTTTCCATCTTCCTCTTCTTACTTTCTTCCTCTTTTTCCTGGCTTAAGCACCATTCCCTCAGGCGTTTCATATGATTTGAGAACGTTCTCATAAGCGATATGAGTCTATATTTAGATATTTGTGCGTAAAAATAATGTGAAACGATGTACCAATCATAACTAATAAGCACGTTTTCTGCGTTTCATGCGTCATTACGAAGTTTTCGAGTTATTTTCGTCTTCACTCGATTGTTGTACTGTGATTATTTGCTTCTTTTAAAATTTAATTTCTGATGAACTCATGCTATAGAAGCTGTCTTTTATACTTGAAGCTTATCTGAGCAAATATGATGCGAATTTTGCAAAATTTCAGAAACTTTGCAAAAAGCCCGTCTCAGAAATAATGGCGTCAACCCGGTATTGTATTATTTCTATGGTATATTTTGTTCCAAAATTGCAAAAGAGAGCTGCTGTAACTAAGTGGACAAAAAACAAGTTGACGTTTAACGAGTGACTTCTATGAGGTAATAAGTTGAGCAGTTTTTTCAATGCGTCAAATGCATTCAAAGGCAGGGAATTTTCAGAAAACATGAGGAAAATTTTGAAGGAAAATACAAGGAAAAGTCATTTTTTCCATTCTTCCGGCAGTTTTTTGGGTGCAAAACTCATCGTAAACACATCTTTAAATTATATGATAGAAATGAAATTTTCATCTCCAAATCTGTAAACAGCTCTCGGATCGTAAACAATTTGTAAAAAAACAGCAAATTTGCATCGTCGCAAAATCGTCTGTTTATTGAATATCTTATGCCAAGCTTGCAAAAATTCCTTATCTAGACAACTACGAGAATTTCCTAACTGAGAAGAACTGTTATCAGCAGCCAACAGTTGCTAATAATCGATGCAATAAAAACGAACGCGCCTAAGCAAAAGAATAGTCACAAGAAACATATTGAGCGGTACAACGCAATGATATGACCTTAATTATCAGCCCCTTCCTTAGTTAGTGCTCATTTGGAGAGGGTTAGAGCTTATCTTTAAAATTTTTTGCATCTGAAAATGCAAATTTCTCTTCAGTTACTAAAATATCAAATTCAAAGACTTTAGTTTTCCATATTAAGTTGGTTATCGCAATGTGGTGAAAAGAACGGATAGCTTTTTTGAGAATTCAACTATAATAACTTGTTTTCATCTTGACTTTTTATGAGATTGCCAAATTTCTGTCAGATCGTTAAAAATATTTGAACGTCGTTAATGAGCGCAAAGCGTTGCTATTTGTCGAAACGTATTATTCGCTGGTCAATGAAATAAGCAGAAGAGTAAACAATGAATTCTGGTCTTACTTAAATTTAAATCTTGTGGTGTCAGAATCCATCTCTAGCGACAAACCAAAGCGATTTCACAACATAAAATTTGATCGGAAAGGGTTGATCTTAAAAATGCAGCAAAAAGATAGGCAAAATAATGACTCATAACTGTGTGAAACATTCAAAAAAGAAGAGTCGTATGTCATTTGAACCTACTGTTCCAATTTTAATGCCAGTGTGAGCGTCATTTCAACAGCTATGCGACGGCTTGTTCAGTTCTAACAGGGTTACTTCATTCTCGAAAGGGTGTTCGCGGGTTGACTGCAGGTATTTGTTACCATATCATATAAGATATAAAACATTCATTCACAGGTCTATAAGTGAATGAACATGAGTATGAATATGAATATGGATGTGGTAATGAATATGAGTGTAATATAAATATAAATATAAATGTAGATACAGATGTGAATGTAAATATAAATATAAATATAAATATAAATAT
>QEWY01001069.1:0-37859 GCA_006503575.1 Baylisascaris schroederi
AGGGAAATCAACGCATCATTACAACTACTTTTGTAATGTACCGTTAAACGATCTTGCAAATAATGGACCTTGTTTCCCAACCAATATGGTATTATTACAGTATCATTAATTAAAAAGCAACAGAAAATTACCAAGCCAAGAAGAGAGCATACTGGCTGAAATGATGTTTCCTCGTTGGTGATGTGACCTGTTACAGCAATTAATTGCAATAGCATTCCAAAACGATGGAGAGCATCCACTAAATGTCTAATTTTCTTCTATCGAACCGTTGTTTTCGATATTGCATCGTTTCTCTTCCTATCACTGCCAAAAGGCGAAAATTCTTCACACTGCCACATCCAAAAGATAAAACCACTCCATGTGATTAAATCTGTGCCTTGGAACTTTTGTTTTACAACACACGAGGAGGATACTGAAGCTTCTATAGGCGGGTCTGGAGGAATCCTGAACATAGACCCGTTTGTCGACAGCACTCGAACAGTGGTGGGTACGTGATTTCACAAAGGGGAGGAGTGTGTACTTTTCCACGGTGCTGCAGCAAGGCCTTCTCATCTCAAATGGGGCGCCTAGGAGAAACAATGCGCTTTGCTGTCATGTGGCTACCCGAAACCTGTGACAGCTGCCTGCACCTTCTTCTGTTACCACACTATTATTGCCACAGCTGTTTTCGTTTCGTGTCTTTTCTGCGCTGTCAATCGCCTCCCCTAACATCCTCCTCCCCTATCCTGGCTGCAGTCTGCATATTTCCATTCATTTTCGCATTGCTTGTAATGGATACACGAGTGAGAAGCTATGGCTAAAAGAAATGTAAAATTTATTTTATAACAGGAATGCTATTAAAACGATTTGGCAGCAAAGTAAGCAGTACCATATGGCTATGAAACGCGAAGGAAAATGTGAGGCAACAGAAAAACGAGCAGTGCGATAGCAGATGAATGATAGATGCCCACAGTCTACACATCGTCGTCTCTTGTGTGCTCCTCTGAAGAGCTGTCTTCACTTTCATCGCTAGATTCCAACGCTTCTTCCGGTGACGAATAAAGGCTTATGCAAGGCTACAATAAACACCACTGAAAATCAGAACGTTCCATAGAGAAATGCTTTAATCTGAAAATCAGAACGTTCCATAGAGAAATGCTTTAATATAAGATAAGCACAGTCAGTTAAATAATGTGATCGATTGAGAGTTCAGCCGTGAGCCATTAGAAGTATGTGAGATTTCCATCAGTGAAAATATCAACGCAGCCATGAAGACGAGGTTCAGTCGAAAGAGTCCTGGATTACTAAAGTATTCTTCTGTTTCCTACTGTGTTGTCAGTGGAAATACAGTCAAAATCGTGATCCTTCTACAAAAACTCACGTCACATCCAAAATCCTCTTCGCGATTTGTCTATGTTCTTAGGCGTATCACGATGGCTTTTGCAGTTTGACGGCTTTGATCACGTCCCTGATTCCGATGTGAAAATCTGTTCCAACTTCCGATGGAAGTACATTATTCCAAAATATCGATGGAAGGATTCAAGGCCGCAAACTCTGTGCTGGGGGCATTTAAACAAAGGTGTTCGGAACATTGTCGGAAGGCTTTCATCAAGCACTGCTGCCTTTTCCTCGATTGTTATCCTCAAGTCTGGCCAAAATATCTCCATTCTGATATGAGATTATCGGGAAGATACGAAAATGTTTCATGCATATGACCTTCTGCAAACTTCAAGACCCTACAGTACAAATTATGAGATCCGCTTCAAAGTTTTCCAACTAGACTCTTAGGCGTACAGACATGTTGAGTTTGATCTCGCCCTCTGCTACTCCTTGTCAAACGTTTCTCAGACATCTCTGTCTAAACGATGTTCACATTCAGTGACAATCGACAACGTCGAGTATACAATTTCTAGTTTGCACGCAAGACATGCGGGGATGGCAGTGTACCTCATAGTTTTCTTAGGATGAACTCCCGAACCATTTTATATAAGCCAAAGCAATATCAACCTTTATCAGCAGAATTGCATCATTTGAATTGCACTCCATTTCGAATTTCCTTTATTAATTGTATGAATGCTATTTCTTGTGGGTATATATTTCACTGTCCGCGGGCAATTTTCTTCATTTTCGTCTGAACAGCGTTGTCCTAAAAGGTTGTGGTGCTTGTTACAAGATCGTAAATGGCTTCTGTAACGTTCCCAAGCGAATATTGCTCACAATTGCTGAGATAAAACAGTGTCGCTATGTGGCTTTACAGTTGTCATGCGGATCCCGCATATTGAACGATTTATTCAATGGTTTTCAGTGCAGTGCCATCCCGTTACCTGAATGTTAGATGAGACCGGAAATTGTCTACTTTCATGAAATCCATTTCGTTCTTCCATTTGCATCCCGTAACGTGCATTTTCGATCTCACGTTATAATCACTTTATATGAATGTTCTTAAACATTGTGTTTCCTGTGACTAATGCTATATTTGTACGTACACGCTTTTTCTTTCAATGACCTTATTACCACTGTATTTCAGTTTCCATAGTTCTTTACTACTATATTTCAGTTTCCATTGTTCTTTACTACTGTATTTCAGTTTCCATTGTTCTTTGTGAATAAACACGTCGAAATAACAACGACAACAAATACAAGTATCAATATTGTCATATATTCCCATGACTGAAAATTCACCATCCGCTCTCTCTGATTGCTCACATCATCTACTCCTTTGGATTATGTAGATAAAGAAGTCAGTTTTTTTGTAAGCGGTCCCAAAGAATCGAAATTTCAACCATGGAATTCCATCGCAGTGAAAAGCAACTCCATTCCTGAAGAGTTACGAATTTTTTAAATCTCCTAATTTTTATTGTAATATAGCATCGATCATGAAGTGGGCATCTTCAGAGGTCAGCGATTATACGCTTTCGCCCATAAAATCGGGCAACTCCCCAATTCATGGAACAGTGCAAGAAGAAAAACATGACAACTTAACACAATTGATCGTAATGAAGCTTCTGTCATTAAACTCGGTTGCATGAGGTGAGAAGTCACGATGATTTTGTTAATAATTCTTTATAATATCCTCTCTTTCAGAATAAACTGCCCTGATCATCGTCACTTATATAAATTGCAAGTATAAAAGTTTGTTTACCGATGAATATTACCGCTTAATGAAAGTCATAACGAATGATATTAAAATAAATATTAAACGCAAATGTGATCTTATTAAAGTTGATAGTATTTATTCCTAAAAAGTATGATTTCGAGTGTTACATGACGATCAAACGTTTTCGATAAGACATCGAATACAGGCGAAATCATAGATCAGTTGATAATTTCTATGTGCGATTGAATAAGAGAAACGAAAAGTTGGAATATATATGTATGGCCAAATTTCTTGCATCGAACTAAGAAAGCGATCAGCCATGTCAAAGCTATCTTAGAATTGAACACTAGGCATTTCATTCTCAGAGAAGAATTCTCGTTTCATTCTCCCTGTACTTTGCACCATGACCACGAACTGATTTCATATACAGCCGACACTGCTGTGATAAGCTTCTCATAGTTATGATCTTGTGAGTGATTAAAATATAAAAACAGTTGAGGGGTTCTTCCCGCTCACTACTCATTTCTTTTAGGTAATCATGGGAAAATTGATCACAAGCACTGCTGCTTTCATGCTATTAAGCTGGAGCTTCCTTCCCCTCTCCCCTGCCCTACAGGTTGGGAAAATTCAACTCTACTAAGAGTTGCCACACACATTTTCGTCAATATCGACACAACATTCTTACTTTACCAGAGTACCTCCAAGGGATCAGAGTATCTCCAAGAAAGAACTCAGTACCCCACCCTGCATGGAAGAGTTCCTTATCCTGTAGAAGTCATCACCTCATTGCCACCCATCTCCCACCCTTCCCCATTTGCTCAGAGGCCTCCTACTCACCACCACTGCCGCACCTCGCTTAACGTCGATACCGTTTTGGAGGTGCAGGGGGCATTTTCACCCACCACTTTCCATTCTGGCAGTTTCTATCATATTGGAACCAGAAAGCCACTGTTCCGCCACTTCCTCAAGCATGCCACACCGTTGAGTCTCGGGCGGGCGATAAGCTGCCCTCTGGATATGATGAATAATTTGCGCATTTGTACTCTGCATTCGTGTGCTTAGCCTAAACGGGTGAAAATATCTTGTAAGACTTGGCAAAGTTCCAAGTCTCGGACAATGTACTATAGTAACACTTGAAGAACAGATTTATGAGTAGCGCTGTTACAACGCAATGATCCACATTTTTCAAGAAAATATTCAAACCGATCTAATCACGTATGGAAATCTTTGGAGAAAGATTCATTTTTACACTTTTCTACAAATTTGCTACTGCTAAAATTTATAAAGCAACTCTGTATTTGTGTATATACATGTGTGTTCGTCCATTTATATGGTAGTTTCCATCCGGGAATCACTGAAGCAAAAGTTACAAAATTCGATGAATATAATTCACCTCGCTGATGACATACTATGCCATTATTCATGTTATTTTATTTCACGCCTGTCGGACCATAGAAAGGTAAGTGAATCTTTTGTAGAAGACCTGCAACATCTATTTAAATATGGTACTTTATTCCCTAGTCAACAATGAAGCGCATATTATGCACCCTTTCGTACCATATATTTTCGACTTTTTTGTGATCCTATGAGTGGAAAATCCAACCCGATCGACTGCTAAGTGTTTGCTAGTCTTTTGCAACTTTAACAGCTGAAAACATTTTTAAAGGAGCTGATAAACCAACTTGGAAGATCATATAGAAATATAAGCTATCCTACATACTACATCTGTTATAATGCACTTTGCAAGTGCAAATTGACAAATGCCCATGATAAAGCGAAGTAGGAAACTATGTAAAAATCTATGGAATCAATTTCGGGGAAAAAACACCAAAAATTTTAACGCTCTTAAGTATCTATAATTCTTTTCGACATTGATAAATCAACTCGAAAGTCAATGCAAAAAGTTGCTGCTTTAAGATGCAAATTTCTTATTTAGGCAGTTCTAGAGTTGGAACTACCGAACAGATGGACGCATACAACCATAACGACAGACATCACGTTAATACCACACGCTTATTTTGCTGAAGCATAAACTATATATATATATATATATATATATATATATATGTATAATTTAGGCAGTTCTAGAGTCGTGCGCACAATATGGACGCAGCGATATAAACGAACTGCAAAAATTGTATGCATCAATATTTAAGCTCTATTTTATGGTTATGGTTTGCTGCATCCAAACATTTGTTCAGACCACCACCTAGGTGCTACTGACTTTAAATTGTGACATTAATAACAGACTGCAATAATAAATACACCTTTGATATATGATAAAATAACAAATATATAAGCTTAATAGATTGAAAAAATGCTTCCAGCAAGCTTTCGGTTCACCCCTTTAGCTAACCCTTATAATCGAATTGATAACATTTGGAGAATCAAAGACTCACACGACTAGGATCATCACAGCAATATCCATAGAACCTAAGGAGTTAAAATCGTTTCTTATAGTGTTTTTAGCCGATTTTATGCAATATTTGCGTTCATCTTATAGAACTCATCCGTTTGAAGTGAACAACATTCAAGTTGACTTATAGTCACATAATATTCACAACGCTTAATAAATCAATTACTTGCGAATTTATCTTTTTAGAATATATTTTGCAGTATTACTTTCACATAAGTAAGAAGTATGCATCACCGATCAATCGATACTAAATGCCGAATAAGCTTTCAGCATAATCGAAACCATCCACAACCAATATTCATCGACGGATTGCTGTGGATACCATGTGTCCAACACCTTCATTGGCCCGAATGTGGATATTCGTGTGCTAATTGGTGCAAACGGGTGGACGAGCACTCGAAGAGGTGAGATAATTTCAACTTTACGCTAAAGAGAGGTGATACGCTTCCAATAAAAAGATTAAAGCCGATCATTACTTCCACTCAAAATCTCGCATACAACCGCCACAAAAGTCATTAATTGAGAAATCGTTATGAATGTTGAGAAAAAGTTTTTGTCAGGCTGCAATTTCAACTTTACTTTTTCACATCACAATTAAAAGGCAATACTCTACATTATATAGAACAACAATCCATGCTAAAAACCTTATTAGTCCTCGCTGACCGACCACCTACACCCCGCATGCACCGCTCTTCATCCCCCCCGCCCGACCCCCCCCCCCTCCTCCCCCCCCTCCAAGACCCTCGAAGACACAACGATCCCACGCTATACAAAAAGTGGGAGCTACATCGGTGATTGTGTCATTATCTCGCAAGCTTCATTCTTATGCGAGAGTGGAATGTCGTCATGGAAACTAAACAAACTTTCGCAGCATTCTTTCATTCTCTTCTCCCATTATTTTACTTTTATTGTTTATGTCATTACTTTCTTTGCCATTATCATCAATTCTGTTATTTCACATAGGAACAACAAATATATATCTTCGCCAATTTTATCAAATTTTCCCAGTTTTGCTTCGTTTTGCTTCCTTTTATATTTGAAAGCATTCACTGAAGAAGGGAGGATTGCAGCATTTAGGCGCGCTGCCCTTGGAATATTGCCAACAAATATTGAGTGGAGGAACGATTCAACCACTTTGCAATCTCTGCTCATTTTTTGTGCTGTTTCCTGTGGTGAGGTGTGATGTGATGCGCAACGGGAAGGGGCCATGGAACTGCGCATTGTTAAACGTTACATTCATTAATAGCTAGAAAATCTTATCTAATGGTTTAGGATAACCCTTCTATTGCTTTAAGCAAAGCAAATGTCAGCAGGTCTTCTGTGGTTCTATCTGTTTTGATGTTCCCTGAACTGGTGCAAGATGACACCAACAATAGCAAATTAAAAGCAACGACGAGTTTCACAAAAATATCCCGGTTATGAATTCTTTCATATATGTGCAATACTGCTTCTATATTCTTTCGATCACATTGATGTTGATGAACGAAGACCGATTCTTATGCCTATTCATGAAAGATGCATTCTGAATCTGAGCTATTTAACTAATTAGACTATTTCGATAAAATATTAACTCTGGGCTTCATTTTCAATAACCATAGGCTTCAGCTTCATTTTACGGCGAATACGTTTTCTTTTTTCCTAAATTTGCGAACGGCTCGAGTCCTCCTCTTCTTCCCCCTCCTCATCCCCTTTCAGATCACGCAAAACTCCCTCATTCAACTATGCAGCAACCTTGAAAGAATGCAAGTCCAACTTATCAAGTGAAACCGTACTAGTGAAATATTGATCCTTTTGATTTATTAGAATGCATAAAGTTGCGTGTGAAAGTGTTCCATGTGAACGATGAATTCATGTTGCGTCAATGAGCTGGCCAAAGCAATACATCTTTTAGACGGTCACATTCTCCAATGATTTTTATTAGACTTGAATGCCATTGAATCAGTTTCAAATGGTTGATATTATAAAGTTAAATGAGTGCTGGATGTCCCACTAACTTATCTGAGTTTAAATAAACACTAATAGAATTGAATTCAGGTCGATCATATCGTTGCTTTCACTTATCGCACTATAGCGCAACATCGACCTGGATCTCCTCAGAGGTATGCAATTCGCTTTTTATTTTCAGTACTTCTATCGATCTATGATCACCAATAGCATATATATTGAATAGCACATATATCATTTAGTGTGTTATTCAAATGTGATAGTCTTTTGATGTTTTCACATTTGTCATCCTACGTTATCTTGCATCTTTCTAATTTCATATTGAGTTATATGCTTTGTTATCTATTTTTATTAGATCACCTGTTTATTATTCATGTGGAATTTATTCATTTTAAGGACCAAATTTGGGCACCGTTGGTGGCGCAGAAACACCCGAAGAACAAAAGAAGCGTTTCGAAGTTGAATGTGAATTTGTACAAGCATTAGCGAATCCACATTATTTGAATTGTAAGCTTTACCACCACATTTGATCACTTATCAGTGATTGCTTAGTCGCTGATATCGAACCGATTTTCTTCTCTACTCATATGACGTAACTGAAGAGGCGAAAGATGTTTTATCCATTAAAGGGAATTCTAAAAAGGGTAGAATACCTCCAAATTATTTTTCTTTCTTTTTTTTTGCAACAACTATTAAACAAATAATCATGAATGCTTCTAAAAAGAGTACTCGTGGAATGGTACGAGGAAATGAGTATAACTCCTAATTTAATTCAGTATTGCCTCAAGCAGATTTTATGTAAAAACTTTTGAAAACATTGGTGTACAGTAGCATTTGCTATGAATTCCTTTTGAGACGTAAGATTTTTTAAACTTTCGTTTCGCATATTATTTACTTTCGACTTCATACATTCTAACTGATATCCTTTAAAATACTTACTGTCGTGTAATGATCACTTTTATTTATTGTTTATTTTTTCAAAAGAAAGTAGTTGCGAGATAGAGGTACTGTCTCATATATTTATGCACATAATGTTGCGCATTCTTTCAGTTTTGGCGCAGCGTGGATATTTCAAAGAAACATATTTTATCAATTATTTGAAATATCTATTGTATTGGAAACGTCCTGAATACGCCAGGTATGCGGATATTATTATTATTATTATTATTATTATTATTATTTTTATTATTATTATTATTATTATTATTATTGCTGTTAACCTTTTCTAACTAATTCATAGCTCACCTGTAGCGATTTTATTAGATTGTGAATTTTTATGAAACCTTTTTATGCAAGAAATGCTTGATATAGATTATTCATTTGCAGCAATAATTTTACATTGTAGAATTGAAAATGAGTTGTATCACAAATTAAGATGAGATTTGTTGATGGTATTTTACGAAGAACGGTTCTCATCGGGTGAAGGGGAAAAACCGATCGAAACGTGCACAGAATTTTTGAAGAAATCCTCACGTTCCCACATTATAATCACAAGAAGTTCTTAGTGTTACCGATTGCAGTTCAACTGTTCATCTCCCTTCTCCTTCTCTCTTCCTTTCCCCTCCCTTTACCTTCCCTCCTTTCCCCCTCTTTCCCCCTCCTCCTCCCCCTTCTCTCCTCCTCTTCTACCCTTCCCCTACCTTTCTTCCTCCCACTCGCGTCCAACTATGCTTCTTGATGGTTGTATTTAAGAGCGCTGAAGTATCCGCAGTGTTTACATTTTCTGGAGGCAGTACAGAGTCCCGAATTCAGAGAGGCAATCGCATGTACTGCAAATGCGAAATTTATCGAAGAACAGCAAATATTGCAATGGCAGTACTATACTCGAAAACGTCAAAGGCTTCATGTGAGTATATTGACTTCTTGACCTTTATGTCTTATTGTGACCTTTCTCTTAAAAACGTTCTCGTAATAATATGAATTAAACAGCTTTTTGCTACTTCTCATAAAACAGCACTGTGGAAAGAGAGATGGACTAATAAACTTTATGAAAACTTTTGGTATTTCCGGAATTGAGGTTAATCTTATTGTGTCAATTAGAATAAAACATCGAGCAGAAGTAGAGGAGAAGAGGATTCATTTGCTGATCGTATACTTGAGATTACTTGCTAGTAACTTAGCAATATTCAAGAGAATTACTTGAGTGAAAAAATTAACTACCGTAATGATCATTCCTGGCTTACTAATTGCCGTACTTTTTACTCATGGTTGTTTTAATATCTTCTTTCCAACGAAAACGAATGATGTCGAACGAATAGCTGCTGTGAGGTGAATTCACACTAGCACAGAACTCTCGAGGTTTAAATTGCCTTTGATCTGCAGGTCATGTATAGCTCTGCTTTGTTTATTTCCAATAATTGGAAATGGCGATATAAGTTTTCAGATGTATTCAGCGGGATCATCTGAGGAGAAAACCGAAAATGTTCAACCACCGAATGCCTCTTAAGACTTTTTGTCTTCTGTTCGTTTGTTTTGAATTCTACCTACAAATCGCTTTCTGTGATCAATCGGTACATTTGCCAACCCGTTGTGAAGCCTGTGTTCTATTTGCGAAGGAGTTCGAACAACAGCTAACATCAAAAGGTTCTTCGAAGGTTCAAACTCAAGTTCTTCATTTTGCTACGATTTTGCAAGTACTCTTATCTTTAACTTTTGGAGACACCTAACGGAAAGCTACCAGAGCCAAATATATATGCTGGGAAATTAGCTATAGTTTACTTAAGATAGAAGATAGTAGTGGCATAGTCGGCAATCAAATTGATGCACTACGATGTGAGTGCAGATACTGAAGGTCAGAAGATTACTTTACAATTTATAGTAGCATTCATAAATATTTACATTTCTCGCCCTAGATGGCTTGATTTAGCTGCCTACTCTACATTTGATACCTTTCCATTGCAATATAGTGGGGAAGCATAGCTACAATGCCGTGTTGTCCTATTGAGATTCGTTTACGTATTCTTACAAATTATGTCTCCCTTTTATTCATTCCGATATCGCATTAGAGTACCATCTTCACCGTATAGGTGGAAATAGCCGTCAACAATCTGAGGCAGGAAATTCAGAAAGATGCCTGTGAGGATTCTGAATTACGTTTGAGCTCACAGTATCTTTGAGTTGATATATTAGAAAAGGAAAACTTGTTGGATTCTTTTCATTCAAAAGCTGTCATTTTGAGTTTATATTATACTCTTTGACTTTTGCTGCAAGAATATTAGAATAAAACGATATCTCAGTATGTTGAATTTTTCTCCATTTTGTAGAATATCCATTAAACGCATATAGAATAACTATAGAAAATGGAATAATTGATAGCGAAAGTGTGATTCATAAATAAGGAACGATTGTGTTATAGAAGAGTCGCAGTGACGCTGAACTCTGGTTGCTGGAGGCCATGGAAGCTCAATGTGCGCGTATGTTAGATTATAAATTGCACAAAGATAAGGAAGGTTTGGCGAGATTCTCGAAACAGGAGAGCTCAACTATGAAAACTCTGAACAAACTCCGTGAGAGGGGCGTTAAGGTAAATGCCTTTTACTTTAATTCGTTTAGTGTTTTCGATTTTGTATCCAATCGCTTTTGATGGTTCCCTGTATTTAGAAGGGTTGAAGTTTATAAGGGAAAGAAAGTATCTCATTAATATTTGTTTTAATAGTGGGTTTCTGAGAATAAAGGACTCACTTTCGGACTTTACTGCGCTTCTTAGTTGCAGCATTGAGAACATGCTTAAGAATTATGACGGTACATTTATAGGGGTGACTCCATAAAAACCGGGACGGCGCTTCATGTTTGTTCATGATGGAGCTATGATCGATGAGGCAGACAGAAGTTTAGTTGGCAGGTGGAATCTGAATACGAAGTTTCAGGGCTACTGACTTGATGCCAGACCAATAAAGTCACTGCAATCGTCCTTAACCGTAGCTATACACAGGTTGAGTTGGGCATGCCATACGAGATGTGGGACAAACCGAGTGCAGAAGTCGCATCCCTAAAGCAACAGTGCGAACTGATTCTGGAGCACTATGAAGACGACCTTGAGCGTTGGTTTTTTTCAACGAGCAGAGTTCCACTTCAGGTATCCCATTAGGTGGAATATCTTCTTTGTTGGCCGAACCTGACGAGTATTTCAACGCGTATCATGCTGACGGTGTTCTCGGGAGGTGGAGGGGGGAGGGGGGACGGGGAATAGTTTTGACTGCGATATTAAGGGAAGCTGGTGAAAAGAAAACTGAGGGAAGGTGTTTAATGAAAAGGGCAGAAAAAACTGTTGTAGGCATTTTTTTGACGAGAGCAGAAAAAGTTTCGGAGGAATATACTCGAATCTTGAAATAGACTTACTTTCTTGACCACTCAAAAAAACGAAGTTCACGCCCTCATGCTTTTGTTCGCTTTTTCAAGCTTTTTAAAGTTCATAATCTCTGTTATTTTGAGATTTCTTTGTTATTGCGGATTTTGGTTTTATATGACATTATCAGTTAATTTATATTAATTGGTTGGATGCATTTTTGTTTTTAGGCTATAGATGAAAAATTGTCAGCGAAATGAAATTGTTTTTTCTTCACACAGCGGAGCTTGAAAGAATTGCTCAGTGAAATAAAAAACGATTGCGGCGAATTACTTCATAGCTTTAATGCCAATAAAGCTTTTTGATTCAATATTTATTGCAATTTCTTCCCAAGATCATCTGCCCTTTAGCCACGAAATACTGTGCTCATATTAAATTGCCAAGAGACTGATCAAAGCATATTTTTTATCTGGAGATGTGAGAGAGGGGAAAAGGAGACCGATTCTTGTTTTGGAGCATTGCGAGACGGAAAACTGATCTTTCAGTTTCTGTTCACTATATTGGCCATCAAGCAAAAGGCGATTTTGGGGAACTTCGAGTCTTTCAGTTAATGCTCAACGGCAACGAAAACCTTTTTCGGGCAGTTCGATCACCATTTATAGAACGCTATTTCATTCCTTTATCTGGCATATATTCTAAGGTTTAGACGCGGTATACACATTGTTTTTTAACTGAGAATTATTTATTGCAGAAGTATTTATGTGAGGATCGAGTGTTAAGAGAAGGCGATTTATCCTGCATTCGTGGCATCCACATTGAACTATGATCTCCCATTATCTGTCTTACATTGTTCCATCTTATTGCATATTTGGCATTGATACGTTGTCCCTGACTACTATGAGATGATGTAGGTAATAAAAAGTATAATTTTTAAGTATAATGAATATAGAATATTCAAATTCTCATAACCTCTGCATTAATGAGATAAAATTACAAGAAAGAAGTCTTCAGATGTAGCGAAAGTCTTGAATTCATGCCGCTTCTTAGACGATTTCCTAGTTGTTTTCGGTTATTTCATGATTGATTTTTTTAATCGTTCGAGTTATTGCAATATGAACTAATGAATTAATTAGAGCTTTATTTACTAATCATTGATTTATTAGTTGAATATGTTTCTTTTCTCTTAGAACATTTAAATGAATCGCTTTATTTTATCGAAATTATTGGCAAAATAATTAGTTGTTATTTATGCGATTTCTATGGAGTCATTGTAATGCAAAGCTGTTGAAGTAATGCTGAATCGATTATCAATGACGTCCTATTTCACAACCTATGCAGTATAACATTAGATGAGTCCTTCATGTGTGGTATCAGATGTATAAATGAATGCTAATCCCTGAAGTGGTGTGGAACAGTGCATCAATACACAATATTTAAGGCCTCTAAGTTGTCTCTCGAACGCTGTCAGTGGGAACGTAGCGGGGATGCTGCCGCGTTATAATTGAGCCGGGCATTGAGTGTTTTTGAGTTTGGGGTTGGCTTGCGCTATCGGCGAATGGTTTATTCAGTGTTACTGGCGTTGTTATTATTCACACAGTAATGTATGCCGCTCAAACACTGAACTGGTTTCGACGCTCTCAAGCCAACGTTCATATATGCACCCAACGAAGAGGTGACTAGCAATTGCGCTGAACACTCTCCAATAGCCAGAAAGAACTGCCAACTTGTTCCATAATCATCTATTGCCTTCCCTTCTAACTCCTTACTATTTGTTCCCTTTTTTTTTCCGGTTGTCTGTTGGGCTTCCCTCTCGTCTCCGTATGAAATACATTAGTGGCGTTCGATTGCCTCATGTCGTTGACATAGTTTAGCGTGTTTCTGAGCTAGTTCGGCAGGCATCGTTTGCCCTTACTCTTTCATACCCCATATATTCCGGTTATATGTTATGTCAAGAGCATTACAGGAAAGCGTTAAGCAATATGCAACACAAAACAGTATTCATACACACGTCATACACATATTCTCGCTTCACGTATTTGTACTCTCATGACGAAAGCGTATTTTTCGCTTTGTTAAACACTTCACTTCCAATTCGTTTTTATGCTATTATATGGAAAGGTTGCTTTTATTGGTGATGGGTGTATGTGACAGTAGGTACTTGTGGGCAGTGGCAATTTTATTTGCTCGAGTTTATGCTATTTAAAAGCAGTGAATGTAGATAGCGATATTCTTGCAATCGTTAAATCTGATTTAGTTGAGTATTCGTGACATTTCACCTATGATATCATTTCTGCATGGATTTTCTGAAAGACGAATGAGCAGTCATTCTTATTTTATGCGTCATCATAGAATGATTGCCTTAAATAGCGTTGTCAAGAACTGTTGGCGTTGATGGGATCTCGTTCCGGGGGAAGGCATCTGCTCCAGCCATCGAATGAATAGATCAGGCCTCATATCTGAACGAAAGAATCCGATCTCACCTCTGAAGGAAGGAATCCGAGCTCACCTACACTGAAGCTTGAAATCACTTGAAGTCGACGAATAAAATGCTAGAGAAAATCAAATAAGCTACATTTATCAAATAAGCTACATTCATATGTGAATCTGTTACAGTTTTCATAGTCTTCAAATACTCTATGTTCGAATAACGCTGCAATGTACTAATCACTTGGTTTTAATAATATGATGAAAGAAGTGCGATTCATCTGTGAAGATATGCAAATTTCACTTAAAATAAATTCAACGATTTCACAAGAAATAATACAATGGTTACACTGGGATCCGGAAGTATATTCGTTTAAACTTCGGGAACTTTAGCTTCACTCAGGAACTACAGCAGTCCATCTCCTCAGTTCATATCACAATTTTGGCAGAAATGTGCCGCACTTTAAAAATAAATAAATTCGTTTTAATTACCTAGATGGGAACTTAGCCGATTTTATGGCTTACTTCGATGTTCACAACATTTCATGCATACATCATCGCTGAACATTCTCGAGATGATCTACTAGTCATTATATAATTCCAGCATGCTAATTCATATATTTATTGATTTTTTTTTTTAAATTTAATGTAATCCAATGTGAACTACAATAGCAATAATAATAAGATCAAGCGAACTGCTCCACTTATTGGTGTTATCCTAAATCAACAGCCTCATCGTTTTGATTAGCTATAGAACGAAAAGCAACAGAAGTAGTCCCTCTTTTCACGGCATAACGATCCAGTTTCACTTAGAGTTAGCCGAGGAACGCTATTTGATGGTTTAAAGCAAAATCCGAAAGCAGTACGATACTTGTTTTCATCGACTTCACTCCGTACAATGTTTACAAACGTTTTCATCACTTCGTAGTCGTCTAAGACGACTCACAGAACAAAACCTCTACTCATCCTCTATGCAATCATACTATTCGGACGCATTTACACTGTCAAAAAGGCCTCGAAGAAAACACCGTTGCTCTTAAATAGGTTCAGGTACTTAAAGAGATCTCGATGAAGCTGCTGTTGACGTCTACGATTGGCTTCTAGGTTGGTTCCCACATAAATAGATTCAAGCATTTACTATCATTTAGTGAGATTCTCCTCTCTCTTTATTTCTAGAATTAAAAGTGAAAGCGGATGCTTCTAAGTTGAACGCACTTTATTAAGAGAAAACACTTAAAAGAAGGTATAATTTGGCCCTCCAAAATGAACAAGTAGAACTTTCTAGACTGAAACAAGTTAAAGAAAATACGGATGAAACTCTGCGGAATGCTTACGAGTAGCTGCAAATTACTCCAATTTTTTGAATGATCCACACAGATTGCTATAATTGTCGACCTCTAAACGTTGTTTAAATAACTATTGGACACCAAAACTCGCTTCGATTACTGTTGGAAGGAATAAATATCTATTGAAACGATATAGAAAAACCATTCACTGAACCGGTTAGAGACACATTTCGTTTAACGAGGGAAACTTTTGAAAATGGTTCAGAATTAATCGCTCTACCAATTCTTGTTTTAAGTTGTAGCGATTTGTCGATTATTGAAACTGAAATTGAAGAAAATTTTATATAGTTTGTTTTGGGCAAGTTCAGCGGACTTTTAGCTTTGCAGCGATTATGCGATGATTAAAAAGGGATTACTGTGCGAAGGCGAATCGTTTCCTTCATCAACCACATTAGGTATCTTTGATGATAGATAGCGTTGATAAACAAATGATGTCGCATATTATATTATATATATATATACTGGACCTAAAACAGTAACTTTCTCAAATCGAGGACTTGTTTACAAACAGCTAAACAGAAAGCCTGAACACACTGCTTTTCTTGCTGAAAATATTAGTGGGTGATCAACCTGTCAACTTAGCCGTTCGCTGGTTGTGTCGATAAGCCGCAATAAAGGGTGACCTCAAATGATCGAGGACAGTCTTCAGGATATTTCTGCAATATGTGTGGTGAGCCCTCAGTTGTCTAAGCTAGATCAAAAGGTTAAATTGCTTTGCTGCGCTTCATTTCCGGCTTGTTTCTGCCGATCATATCATATCACGGTTAAAACATCAACGATCGCATGTTAATCTCATCCCACAGTTGGAGTGCGAAAGCATTTTTTTCGTTTCAGGCAATGTAAATTGGTCCGTCTTCCTCTCCCCCTCTCCTCTTTCGTCACATCCTAATCTTTATATGTTTCTGTTTTCGTGCTCAGTCTTCATCATTAGCATTTGTAACCGTAATCTTTACAGATCGTTCTCATTGAATGTGGGTGGCATTGTTCTGTCACACAACACTATAAGACACCTGAGAATATCACTTCAAATAGAAATTTGCATAATAACTGAGATAAAGAGCAAAGGCTGAGGTAGTACACCGGATGCATCATCGATTGAGTTGATTCAGTTGGCCAGGCAGTAAGCCAACCGCGGCGAGCCCGCCTGGCCCCAGCAACGCCGCGTATCGTTTCCACACCATTTCCATATTGTTTGTTGCCCTGAAAGGTTGCATATACTTCTTCCTATTCTTCAGAAAAATCCACTCGATAGCAAAATGATTGTACTTTTAGGCGAAAGAAGTCCGCTATAGCTGAACTCCTGCTTGCAAGAAATATGGAGAAGAAATGAAATATAGGTTGAAAATTTGAACATGAAAATCATAACACGAAAAATTCCTTTTTGAGATCTTTAGAGACGAAGAAAAACCGAAAGAGGTTTCCGAAAATTGCAAAAAATTTCCTGTATCTTCTTCAAACTGTTTTTCATTCTATCTGACGAAAACCGCGCAACGTAGGGCGTCATACACTCTGTTTTGAGAACGATGAATCCAGCAAATTTACTTTTTCAAATATTATAAAACGAAGCAAAAAAGAGACACATATCCTTTATCAGATTGTAGTTTTTAGCAGAGATATTAGTGATAATAAATACTTATTTATGAAAGCAAAATAAATGAATTAAAATTCAGAGGAAAGGATATATAGCCATCTAATCAGATCAATGAAACTACATCATTACCAAACTTCCGATTGAACTGAAAAGTGAAATTGTTTGCACCTGTTTGGTCGTCCCTCTCGTAGTGTCCAATTGCGAACTTTCGCATTATTTTTTAGGTGACTTAAGAGTAGTTTAGCTTTAGTGAGTTGATTCTCATCACTCAACTGATCCCACTTGAAATATTCCATCGTCGCCTCCACCACTAATCGAATCTGAAATTTTTGAACAATCTTAATTATTGCGCACTTGAAACCAACGTTTCTTCAACGAATAGTTCGTAATATTTGCAATTTTTGCAATTTGCAATGTCCATAATTTTTGCATTTCCCATGAAATTAGTGGGATTAATGCAACGCATTGCTTGATGGGAATGAACGAATCTTTGTAGCTAAACATTTAACAGCTAAATTAAACCAAAATGAGCAAAAGCATTTTATTGCGGAACATTTCAAATGAGTATTCAATTTCCAATATTAATTTTTCTATTGCATTTGTACATCCGCAACTCGATAGGCGATTCGATTACGCAACGAGTGCATCACTTCGATACGGAGAACAAACTCTTCAGTTTACAACAGTTGCATAAACCAGTTTCAACCTCATATCTATAATAGAGTTTTGTAACGAAGGTACTGTAGTTACAAAATTATTTCATACAGTAATTTAAAACCAGCCGTTATTTTTCTATTTTTAATAATATTCATAACTTACTTTGGGCAGTTGCCTTGATAATAGATGTGCAGCAGTTTCACCATGAAATGTTCGTAATGAGATTTGCACGTTACGAAGTTCATCATCTGTCACCGATTCGCGTAGTATCTGCCAGGCGAATACCTGAAAATTACTCATTTTGGTTCACATCCGACAATCAAACAAATATCCGTATGTGTGCAGTTGTTAAGATTTCTTTATATAATTTTATGAATGAGCAAATTCAAAAAGGATATTAACGCAAATGAAAATATTATCTTCAGTTGTGACAATCCATCGGATCCCTTAAAAGTTCGACAATATCGGCATCATATAAGATGGCAATTCGTTTCCCCAGCAAGTTTTACGATCAGAATGATTCTCGTTAACCGATTGGCTCTCGTTAAAAGAAAAAGAAAAGTGATATTCTTCCGGTGAGTGAAATAATGATAAAATGAATTTCTTGTTATAGTCAAGTATATATAAATATTGCCGAATCTTTGATCGAACAGCTAAAGGGTTGCCATTTAATGTCATGCGACTGCAATATTAATGCAAAATACATCATCTATAGCATTTGTAAATTTGGTTGAAGTGCAGCAAACAACATTACGCAAATATTACATCCTCAAACCTCAACTCATTCTATGTAAGTATGGTGCATTAAATAATTGCACATATTATTTTCGAACATTTTACATGTTTAGATAATGAACTTGCATATTAGAATTCTAAGTGATCGATTTTGGAAATCGATGAGTTAAATATATCGCTAACGATGAAAGGAATTCAATGGTGAGACAGTTGAACATAACAATCACAGCTAGTAATCGAAAACGCTGAAAACCAGTTCACACCTCATACAGATCAATAAAATCATCAAGTCACATTTGATCATAAAAGAAAAGCAAACAACTTGTAAAATGAACCAACTATACAAAGTTGAACGCATAAAAAAATGAAAATGCAACTATTGCCCATAGAAACCGGTTATATTGCGGCCACAATGAACATCATTCAATTTAGCATTGAAGGCAACAAAAACGCTCGAAAAAAAAAATTGTCACACTATGAGAGCAGAAAAAATTCGGTCACCTAAAAAAATCTTTCGCTAAATCAGGGCAAATTCTACTGCTGAGAAAAAAAAACTCATCGCATCAGAGAACCAGGAAATTCCGTAGTATAATTGTTAATGAGTTTAGTGGAATTTTATTTTACTATCAAGAAAAATCTTCTAATTACCAGTCAAGTTATATAACTATTAAGGTTTCGAAGCATTTTGTTTTTGGTTTCATTCTCAGTGATCAACTACTTAGTAATCTCATTATAGAAAATCAGGACGAATGAGTACTTTATGGTACATGTTGTTTATGCGTATTCAATGACAATATGTGGAATTCCGATTGCGCAAACAAATAAAGCTTCTCTAACAGCAATATAACCTCTCAACTTCTTTCCTTCAAACAGGTAGAACAAGGGCAAATTCCAGAAATATTTGAACACGCAAATGACTATCAAAACGAAATTATAAGGAAAGGCGATTAGTGTGCTGATATTCGAAAGCCAAAATGATCGAATGCTCAAGTTATTGATTAATACAAAATAATTTTAAAACTCATATCCGATAGCGATCACGATGAGATCACGATTACCAAGAAGATTCCCTTTTGTCTAAGAAATGCATATATATATATATATATATATTATATATATATATATATATATATTCAGAAGAATGGAAAAAAACGTGTGAAAACTGTGGAAATTCTATACTTTCCACTTAATATAAAGAGCACTTAATGTAAAGAACACTGATAACATTTTTTTTAATCAGAAAAATAGAAGCAAATATCATTACATGAAATGAAAAGATAGATGCTGCTCAGATATGAAAGTCTCAAGGCAATAGAAAACACCAACTTTAATTAGCCGTTGAAATGGTACTCGGACTACTCTAAAGATGATCAAACTTCATGCATTTATTTTACCGGATATTTACTGGATATTTTGCTCATATTTACTGGATATTTTACTCACTGCTTGTAATGCTGAGAGATATTCATATGTACCACAGTGCAACAGAAACTTGGCGATGCAAAGTTTGAAAAGGTGACCATAACCATCGGATGATCACCTCAGAATTTATTGATTCGAGATATGAATGTTGCAAGTTCCAATCTAATTCCATATGTTCATTTGAGGGAATATATGTCTGAATCATTTATGAACAACTCTAAACTTTAAATTCTACAGCACTAGTAAATAAACGTTCTCTAAATGTAAACCTTTGGTTGTGTGCTCTGAAAACTGCGCGCCGCTTTTTCGGCTGCTCTCCTTACTGCTCCTTCTGGAAATGTACCTTGAGTGTGCAAAAGTTTCACTTCTCGTTCTTGTCCATCATCCTGAAATAATTCAATTCTATTTACATCATTAAAACTCATTAAGTTTTCGAAACCTTTTGAAAATGTATTGTTCGTTGAGGGGATTTGTATAAGATTGATGAAAATATATTGCCACTTGATACACCGTACTCATGGCGTCACATAGTAACCTGCGGTAGCTCCGTAGCAGAGCAGTCGCTCGGCAACCGGAGATTTGCGGGTTCATACACGCTTAAGGGCATTTCAATTGGTGATTAACGAAGATGGCTACCAGAAAATTACCATTAAAAGAACTAGCATTACGCAAAATGTTTGAAAAAAACCAATACAATGATTAGCCTATTATGATGGTTTCACATTTTAGCAATGATATAATATCGAAAATGAATAAATAATACAACAAGAAGGAAAGTTCACTTTGAAATACATTCACATTAACTTCGAATCAAAGAGGAAATTCCCCCAAAATATATGAGCCAACCAATGAATATGTCAACAATAAGTAACCTTAAGTAAACATATGCCAATGAATACAATCAGCTAACGCATAATGTGAGCACATTATTGAACGCATTACAATGAACACAGCAATACAACTCTTACTACTTCGTCTACTATATTCGTAAATAAATATTGCTATAGAATGATTTGATTCTCATATCGAATAACCCTCTTGATAATTTCCACTTTCTTCACTTCTTTAGTTCTTTTACCGATTACGGAATGATCCAGTGAGGAAAGAAAGAAAGAAAGAAGGAAAGAAATTTGACGGATTTCATTAGTAATAGATGCTGAAATAATGCAATATGCTAAAATTTTTAGTTTCTTTTATGATGCAGAAACTTTTATTTGTAATTTTATGGAAATTTATTCGATAAAAGCATGAATAATTGGGACGGAAAGAAATGATTTGTTACTGTTTGAGAATAAGAGAATCAACTAAATCGCTTATGATAAATGAAGTACACAGTGAGCTAAATTTCGAGTAAACTTTGATTTATTTATCTTCATTCGTGGCGAACTTAGTATAAATATATGTGAACGAGCTTACGATTCTATTGAAAGTATAACAGCATTATTAACTGAATGAGGTTCACTTTAAACGTCTATCTATGAGGCTAACGGTATATTCATAAAAGATATACCCAAGCGGAAATATATGATGCGTATGTTTCAAAACCGGAAAGTATTATCGGCAATAATAATCAACAAATATACGGATCGATGAACAACATTCACCATCGCTACCGACATAACTAACAGTCATTCAGTAAAAGATTCACCATGAAGATGCATTGATATCGCATACCTTAGATATTAACATAAATGAGTTTTCCTCATTGACTCATCAAATATTCCATACGGTGATAGCCTCATATCTTATAAATCTTGAATTTAAACGTTTTGCAATCATATCAATATCCGAAGTGTAATAGGGGCAGGGAGAGCGATGGGAGGGATAGTAAATGCACCAACAAAGGGAATACCTCTTCAATCTCTTCTTCGAAATCTTCGATTTCCTCTTCGTCGCCGTCGCTCTCCTCTTTTGTGTTGTCACCACGCGAAGACTCTGCCTTCATGTCGTCGCTTTTCTCCGAACTGCCCGAGGGCATTGAAATAGGCGGGGCCTGCCGCTCAACAGAAATCGGCGGCACTCCATCCGAAGTTGCCGTCTTCGGAGATGTCGTTGGCGAGCTGCCGGCTACTGGTATGCTGATCTGCGGAGCAGAAAGCGGCGGAGCGGCCTGTTCGGGGAGCACCACTGCGGACGCGGAACTAGGACTCGTAAGGATGCCAAAGCCGGCAGTCCGGTCCGGTGGCAATCGTGTTGCGAGAAGTTCGAGTACGAACGAGAGCTTGAGGTCGATGTCGTTGAGACGGAGATTAATACCGTTGAGTATCGACTTGGAATCGGTATCCAAGAAGGAGATCTGTGCGGCAGTCGGCATTGGGTGCTGCTGCGAATGCGACTGTGAGGATGATGCCATTGCGGTGCGGCAGCCGAGGCAACGCGGCGGCAACGGCGGCAGCGGTTTTGGTCGTCAGCCGCTGAGGCAAAACAGCCGACGAGGGACAGAAACGTTCGAAACTGGTCAAGCGGGCCGCGCGCGTGCGGCGCAACCACTCGCAAAACTGGTTTTTGCCCCCCTACCGCCTATAATAATAATCGTCACACGTTTTTGTGCGGCCTCAACTTGTCTACTCTCGCTTTAAGGTGCGAATCTGATGAACCACCCGATCCATCCTTGCTTTGATCTATGCCGCTGTATTCATGCTACAAACTTGCCGCAGGCAGGATGCTTTTCCGTCGGGTGCATATAACGATCAGTGCAAGGCTTCTGGCTAGCTGCCAGTCGACTGGCTGCACTTGGCAAATTGTTTTCATCTCAGAAAAGCAAACATTCGCTTAGCTGTAAAGCAACCGCTTTTCACATATCTAGTTGGGACGTTCGCTTCACGGTACGTATAGCTGTGCAATGGTGATGAGCTGTTGCTTGCGCAAGAATGCCATTGTTTGAATGGCTGAGCAGATGCAGCTAAAACTACATTAATAATAATAATAATAATAATGATAATATTCAAGTGTTTCGTAGACTTCTCAAGGTGCCTGATATGCGTTGATGGTGGAAGGTTCGCTGTGGTACCGAAAAGAGGGTTGAAAAGAGGAGTATGGGAGGGGTTCTCCCAATGAAACTACTCATACCTTCACGGCCAATGATTTGGAAGAAATCTTCAAACTTTAATCAACTTTTCAGAAAACTTTAATTTTCCTCCACTGAGAAACTCCTATAAATAATGGTATTTTTCTCTATTTCCCTATAAAAGTCCAATTTTTTTTTTTTTTTACAACTGAATTCCTTTTCAAGTTATCGATGCTAACATTCATTTCCTCTATATTTTCCACTATCTAGCTATCATCATGAAAACACTGGCAGATCGATATCTGCGTAGAAATCAAGTGGCATGTCGAAACATTTAAAACATCTAGTTTAAGAGCAATTTTCTAAAGGAAATTATTATAAAAATGAGTGAAACATATTGCACAAATAGCTTATCGGTTTTTAGGGTTTTTCTTAGCAAATATGTTGTGTAGCGTTCAAGAAAGTCGTAATCGACCTCGAACGATGCACTTTTATGTGAAAGTGTGTGATAACGGGTTTTTTTTAGCGTCATTAACATTCAATGGTACTAACGTTTAAATTTATACGCGACGAGTGTATAGTGTCTATGTATCGGAACATTGTCACACAACAACACTCTCACTGGTACATACACAACGAATCTCAAGCAGATAACCTTGAAAAGGTTAAACATTTTTGTGAAACGCCTTTTTTTATGGCAAAACTTGATTACGCTGCAAATTTTTCTGTTACGCTTCCATCATGAAACATGCGCTTTTTGATCGGTGAATCGAATTTACTTCGAGTCGACATTTTAGTGGAACTATTTTCCTGTGGATATTTGAATTCGCCGTTGATAAATTCAAAGTATCACTGTTCAACTTTCCAATTATCTGATTCCTACCACCCCCTTCCCCTTCAACGTTCCATCTTTTCTTGAATTCAGGATTACTGTTAGCGTTGATAGAGTAAATACACGAAGCAGAAGTTTTTTTATGCAGAATTGAATGGTAAATAAATAAATTTGAGCAATCTAATAATCAAGCTAATAATATTAGGAATGCCTGATCATTAATGGCTAAATGCACAGTAAACATAAATAATCGCTGAATGAATTCGAATCCTACTATTCACTAGGAAATCGTTCGAAAAAGAAACACTCATAGCGAGGAGTTTTTATTGTTATTCAAAGCTTCAAAGTTCGTTTTATGCTCAGAAGAAATATTTTTGAAAATTTTATGTCCTCAAGAACCTCGATTCACTAAATGATATACTGATCATCATGGAAATTATCGTAAAGTTTCATTTTCGCATGCGAATATTTCGCATATCGCATATGAGAATTGTTCACGTTTATCAAGTGGTAAAATGCTTGTACTGAAGTTTGTTTATAAGCGTATAGAAAAGGTCGAGTTTATTTTTGAGCCGAAGGAACACGATTGAAAATTTTTAGTAAGTAAGTGTGCTATTGGGTAAGTGGAACTTACAGTGGTTTTGTGTAGCACAGCATGAGATTTTGTATTGTATAATTTCAGAAATTTGCGAGTGAAACAAAATATCCATCATCTCAAAAGTGTATTTACGCAAGAGACGATAGACTCACACTGTGGAAATGAAGGAAACAGGCAATAAAACAAGTCAGAATTTTCCTCACATGTGAATTTAGTTATTTTTATGCCGATTTTTATATAATAATTCTGAAAATATTCAATTTCAATGCATAGATACTTTGTGGAATTGTAATTCATGTAAATTTATGCGTCAATTGCTTGAGTGTTGAAAAAATTGTAAGGAATAAGAAAAATTGTATCGGGAATTGAAATGCTTTGAAGAAACTACAGGAAAAAGTGTTTGAAAATGTGAAATTTCTCAGTATTGATGGGATGAGAGCGACAAATAAGGGAAAGATAGCTCATATATGGTTTCACTGAAAAAAAGAATAAGAGATGGACTCGCAATAAGGTGGATTGACTCACTAAGAAAGATCGCAAGAAACGACGAGATTAAAGGAGCAATGAATCAGGGCAACTGGTAACAATATAACAGAAAATTTATTCGTAATGAGTGCTATTTTGATTTATGTAAAGTAAAGTAAGGCTTCAATTGACTGACAAACAGTAAATGATTCTAAGCGACAAATTTTATAGACACATATTTGGAATTCAGCGTAAATATAGAATTGATGGCACTTTTTAAGTTCATTTCAGCATTTCGTTACCTCGCCCAATATGCGAAATTGCAACATGTAGTTCAGGAATGTTCGTTTAATGAATGAACCTCCGTCGTCTGCGGTTTCCCAGCTTGGTGGGGGGTCGGGAAATGGGAAGGAAAGAGAAAGAATGAATCATTCGGCAATAGCATTGCATAATTTGACGCTGCAATGTTTTCATTTGGTCTTCAAACGATATCGTGTGTAAACAACGTTTCGGCGTTGTGCCAAAAATTGACCGCCATTGGCATTTTAAACGCAGAAAAAATGTTATTTGTTGTTTAATGATTTGTTTGCATACTGTTTTTATGATTGTTTCTGTTGGCTTCATAAGATTGTTGTTTAGCATATGTTAGGTTAGCAAAGGTTCGAAGTTTGGGTGACATTCGTAAGACGTTATATGCTGTCGGTATCTCCGTTCATCTGTATTCCCATCAATACTAGAATTAACTACATAGGATCTGATTAAAATTTAAGACTGTAGGGAGGGCTTCTATAAAACTAAAAAACAAATGGCTTAGTAGTTTTATGAGTGTAAATGGCTTATTGGTTATTAAACTGCAGCAAAAACCATCGTTACAAATTAGCTAGCCATCATCGTACTTGCAGTTTCATATATTAAATCGATTATTTCTAACTTCTTTATAGAAAAGCACTGTTGCATTCTACTTCCTTAAACTCTCTCTTTTCTATCACAGATTTCCGACAGTTTCAGTTTTTAAGCTTTCTCTGAAACTACACCTCTTTGACAAGAAGGTAAAACTGTCTTTGATATTTAATATATTGAATTTTTTAGCTTAATATAAATCTTCATATCACCTTCAATTACTCTCCTTCCGTGTCATGTATCACTTGTTATGAGATATCAAATAATTGTTAGGTTGCCTTATACAAGAATCACTGAATTTCATGCGGGTTATCTATGAGAGAATGCCACATAGATTAGCTCAGCTTGTTTTGTTTGAACTGTTTTAGTAATGAGTTAGCTAATTTTTTTTTCTATGGCCCGAATTGATGTTGCCTAAAAGATTTCCATATTCAGTGACAACGAATGCTTTGAATGTTTGCAAATCAGTAATTGTTCTGGCCGTTATCTATGGCTGTGGTATTGGACTGCTTTATTATCTGGCATATACATGCAAATTACATCCCTAAACCCTCATCCGTTTCTAAAAAATCCAAGGAATATCCACCTATAAATCAATGTCAGGGCAGTGATAGCGTGACATCTGCGTTCAGAGATTTCTTGACTATCGAAGCGAAATTTTCTGCGTCAAGAAGATCCCTTATTTAAAAAGAAATAGTTGCGAAAAGAGTTGATAAAAATAGTAACCGAAAGAACTAACAAAAAAACAATAATAACTCATTGCTCTCTCATTCTTTTATGATAAACCTGGCAATATTAAAAATTGTCTTCAATAACGTGTATCTAAGAAAGTAACCTGCAATCAGTTGCAATATTTGCATCGGTCGATTAGAATCTCATCGAGTAATGATCTAATGTTTTGTTATTTCATTGCAGTGATATTATGCAAATGAACACTGATAATCTATTGATAATTTCTTATTTTAGTGATAAAAAAGAACCGCACTGGCGTTGAAAATGTCTGCAAAAAAACGAAGTCGGGCAAAGGCAGAGGAAGAATTCGAGCCAGGTAGTTGGGAATGCACTGTATGTACTTTTCGTAATCGAGTCGAAGCGTTCAAGTGCGAAATGTGTGATACCAGGTTAGTGATCGTCATGTGTGGTAATTGGCTGAGGCTACCTCATTAATAGATTAGATATCATTATTGCATTATGGATTTGTATAGTTGGGTATCAACAATGAACTGGAACCAGCTGTTACATTTACTCACAGCTGATGTTGTCGTTCGTTTCCGAAATCCAGCAGTTCTAAGGGCATTTCATCGAATGAACGAATGAATTTCAGGAAGGGCACGTCAACTCGGAAGCCACGCTTGAATCAGAATGTTGTGCAGCATCATACCGTCGTACAGAACTTCGTTGTACAACAGAGTCTCGCCGAAAAACCAAGGTTTTGTTCTGTTTGAGTCTGTAAACGAATGAAGAGATAAATGCTTCATGGCAAGAAGCACTCAGTAGAAATCGTCATAAAACCTTATGTGAACAACTTATTGTAGATAATTTATATCCTTCTGATTTTTACCTTTTTTAAGGGAATAAAAAGGCGATCGTTAGAAAGAATCGCCATTTCTTTTGCAGTTGTGAAGGTAGGGTTCGACAGAAATTTTTGTGTGCTTTAATAGGGGAGACGAGAATAGTGTTAGCAGAACATATTTTTAGTGCAATCTCTGCTCTCAGGAACGGATGGAATATCGTTATCCAAATCCAAAAACGTCCATTTATCTCGAACGCTGTGAATCACGAACGCATACATCGCCTCATGGATGTAGTCTGCGATTTAGGCTTAGGTCTTTAAAAGAAACGTCTCGAGCATGCATTCATCGCGTTTTTTAGGCGGAAAATAGGGCGACCTTCAGCAGATTCACCTTCCACTTCACGTCATTCACCTGAAAGCACATCGTCGGGCTCGGCGATCACTAAATCAGCAGCAAGAGGCAAAAGTGCAAATCGAAAGGTTTTGATTCTGTTTTTCTCTTTCCATTGGTGATATGCAAATTTGAGTCCATTTTTGTGATTCTTCACTTCGTCGCTTATTACGTTATCGCACTTATTGATTAACTTGTGTGTTATGCCACATTCATTTTATCTACTTCCACATCTCAAAGTATTATGCCATGAATTGTTGAGTACAAATCTGACATTGGGCGATTGCAATGTTGGTGATGATAGATATGCCCGTCAAGCTTATGGTCCAGGTCGATTTTCGCAGTGATGTCAAAGATCACATTGGAAACGCTTATAGCTTGATTAAACGGATGATATATGCGACTGACGAGTATTGTTAATGCTACAGTGAGAGTGAGGGTTTCTAGTAATGAAGAATAGTGTTTGTTCCTGGACGGTTTGATGCTTTGAGAGGTGTGTTTTTGCTCATATTTAAGTATTTCAGGTAGTGCCATTGCGAGATTCCTTAATAATTCGCTCTTCGGCAAAGAAGCACATGATAACTGTCAAGGGCGTGACGGCGTGCATAATAGAGTTCAAGCCAAGACCCGAAAGCGAGAGCCCAAAGAAGTCGACCGATTCGAAGCCCATTGCTGTCAAGCCAGCTGACCCGAAGCCTATCGCCGTTAAGAGTCATTCTCCAAAGAAAGAAGCGCCGACTTGAGCTGCTCAACGTATGAGCAGATAGATGTGTTTGTATTTATTGTACTTTATTCATAGCTGTATTTATGAGCGATGTGATATGTAATTTACTACTCTTCAAAGAAATCCTAATTATTTTATTGGCTTCATTGCTGTCATTTTTATGCCCTATGGGGGAACTTCCTGCTTCCCATTAAGAACTTCCCTCGCTATGATTTATTTCGAATTACTTTACTGCAGAAGTATTCCATCATGCATTCGACGCCTGGCTGCGAGGAAATAATTTTTATGACTTGACCGATGGAAACCAAGTGATAAACTGGATTGAGTAGCAGCATTTAATTGTGTACTGAGCATTGACAAATTTATTGTGTGAAATTCGCAGGAACCCTGAAAGACATTTTATGTGCGACAGAAACGCTGAAGTGTTTTATAAATATTTTAGCATTAAGATGAAGACGCTCCATATACTTGCGTAGCAATAATTTATCGGTTACGCATACCCAACTAAATGCAGCTTACTTCTGAACTGCTTCTGGAGTATGTTTATGGAAGATAGCGAAGTGCTGCCAGGCTTTCGTGCACACTGCAATAAGCATTTGAGTCTTGCAGATGTTGTAGCTGGTTCAATTGTTGGGGCTACTCATGTATAGATTAACAAGCACACGGGATGGTGTACTATACTTGTTTCTAAGACATATCGGAGGACTGATTACATGGCAGCTTACTGCGATTTGCATGCGTTGGTTCTCTTGTTTATTTCTCTCCTCTTATTATAAGTGTAAATTCATCTCTCCTTTGATGAAGGAATCACCCACCACCTCAGGAAAGCTATCGCAACACTGGTGTTATTCCCTTCTTTTATAAGGTTTTCGCTCTTTGATCGTTTTAGACGAAACGATTCTCCAGACCCCGCAAAATTCGGTTTTGTTTCCTATCGGTCTACGATATCGCATCTTATTTTCTGATTCCAGCGATTGGTTGTATATGCCGAACATAAAAGTTCGAACCAAATTGTGCATGCTGATTATTTAAGGACCTTTAATTGGTCCATCAAAAAGAGCTTCTCCTGAAATTGGAATAATATGGTGTTGTTGACTCAGAGCATTTTTTAATGGGCAAAGTTTCTAACTGAGGATGAGCGATTGCTATTCCATTCGGCGTTCAGTTTGTAATTACATCCCAAAAAGAACTTTTTAAAGTCAATACTTCTGATAACATTGTAAGTAGCGGCGGGTTCTTTGCTGATGACCTCGAAATTTGTCATTCACTGCGTAATCCTTCCGACAATTCCTGGATTTTACAGAAGGACCTTGGTTGCTTTGCAAGTCAAAATTGTGGCAGTGAAATGTTTGCCATAGTAAATTTCATGCGATTCATTTTATCTTCCAACATAAACGTTTTCCTAGAATAGGAGATGAGGGTCGTTCTTCTACAGGTGGCGTTAGTGACTGTGATACTCTATTCGATGCAGTGAAAATTCTTTGTGGCTAGGTGTATTGAGCCAATGGCCTTCATTACTTACTGCCAGCCCATTTCGCAATACTGTACAAATGAATTTTCTAGTACAAATTTTCTAGTAAAATATTGTTGGACAATGTTCAGAAACGCTTCCCTCATATACCATTTCACAAGTTAACCGTAGTCGATGCTAGCCAACTTACATTACAAGGTTAAAAATCCTTAATCTAGAATCACTGAAATATCTAAGGCTGAGGATTGACTTGATTCTTTGTCATAAAATTCAACACTTCTGTTCTGACATTCCGTCAAAAATGTTTCATTTCCTCATCCTCATAGTCGACGTGGACATCATTTCAGCTCACTAAAAATCAACATACTCTACACGGTTTTCACATTCGTTTGCAAAAGTTCAGAGTGAAATTTCTTCCGATGTCATTCAGCGTTCAGGTTACTGCACCCATTGCTAAATGCTGAATGTCTATCCGCTAGACTGTCGCATTGTTCTTTCTTGTTATCCTTATTCATGTAATCTTTATGCGTTTTCACATTTCGGGTCGCTGACATAAGCGGGACGTCGATTTATTTATCCAAACGGCTTTTTAGCTCTCCGGAAAGGAATACGAAAATATATGTTCATCCAGTTTGCCCGAAATTTTTAATGCATAGATCAGGTTATTAGCGGCATAGCCTGACGATTCAATCTGGCAGTAATTTCCGCAATTCTGACCTCGCGATATTTTTTCTAATTCTTTTCACAAATTTCTATCGCATTTTCCTCATTCAACTCCCATTACCACCAAGTTAGGAAATTTATTTTTTTGTTCAAAGTGCAAGTGCTTCCGTTCATAAAGTGTTTTGCATGTGTCCTGTGATAGGTTCGTCTATAAATAGAGCTGTTCCTCTTTTATCACATAATATCCTTTTACATAGTACATGCGTTTAAAATGTTATCTACGTTGTCGTGTTTATGCGAAACGATCGTAAAATATTTTTCATTGAGAGCAATAAATAGAAGTAGACAAAATTTCTTATAGCTGAGTACATTCTGCATTGAAAACTTCAGATAAGAAATTGGAAGCGAATGATAAGTGGTTGTTGAATGAACAGCCCTCTAACAGAGGGAATTTTTGAAATATTTTATCAAATTACCAACAGCATAAAGGCTTATTTCGACCCCTCTAGTAGTCATGATTTCGACTCCAGGGTTATGTTTTCATTTATGTATGTAATTAATGAAACGGAAGATGTGTGATAGTCCACACAAAATGTTGTTGTCGGTATTGCCATATGTTATTTCCACCATGCACATCGTTATCTATCATTTCCGAGTTCACTGTCTGATTTCTTTGTTCGTTTTGTTTTTGTTGAACTTAATATAACTTCAAATATATAATGTACATGGCCAAATAACTATGCCACATAATTGTCATATGTACGCATATTGGGTATTGTATAGTGTTGAATTTTTGTGCGTTCTGAGTACTATAATTGAACATGTGTCCCACATTACCAAACCTGTAATATAAGTGGTCTACTAAGATTGAACGAGTTGCAAATAAGATAGTGTCCATTGCATTTAGCTGATTTAATTGAAAGTTGCAAAAGCAGTGCTTTTCGCATTGCAGCTTCGACTAATATATGGAAGTTTCGTAGAATTTTTCATTTTCTAATGTCGTTTTAAAAAGTTGTTGTGTTTACGTATGTGAAAATGCCTCAGCGCACTTATCAGTTGCAATAATATTTCGAAAAATGCATGTACAGCTTTATCGTAGAATTGCAGAAAAGAACTGGAAGATTAGGGGGCTTATCTGATTGATAGTTTTGGAGGATTTTCTAGGGGTCGGGGTGAGTGTCGATCTATGCAACCATCTGCCTAAGTTCGATACTGTGGTATATATTTTGCACTATCTATCTTCAATTGTTTCATTTGTGCGGTGTTTTCGATACATTTTCTAAATACCTCAATGTCGAATATTGCGCTTATGTTGTTTATACGTTTGATTCCTCTCTTCGTTAATCTCTCATAACTTTCATTTATTCATTATTCAATTACTGTTCGATTCATAAATAAATTAAACAATCGTTTTCTATTCAATCTCAGAAAGGCTGATGAGTAAAAATGTTTGTAAGAAATTTGCCACTTTGCACTAAATTGAAACATTTAGAAGAAAACGACGATGAAATGTTTGTAGTGAAAAAAGTTCACTGAAATATAATACCACTTGTATAGTTTTACCCTGCTGACCGAATAAGGAAATATTTTTCTGCGCCATGTCTAAGAGCACAAGGGAACGTTTATACAAAGTAATTTTACCCGGAGTTATGTACCATACAAAACAGATTGGCTATCTACATCGTAAGCGTTCCCATGGCCACATTTTCGTTGCAAATTTGTGGAATACACACGAGCGGTCGTTCTACGGTCGCAATATTTAACGCTCTTCGCATTATTATTCTAGGTACAAAGTGTTTGAGGGTAAGTGGTGATATCCTGCCCATATTGAAACTCGAAAGGGGTTGATTGCGACCACTTTTAATCAGGAGTTGGCTAACTGCCTATTGGTTGGATTGTGTAAATGATGCATCTATTTGGCGAAGAAGCAGCTTCAGCTCAACTCATCTCATGCCTGGTGGATATATCGGATCACATTTGGTATGTATACAAAACAAATATGCCTTTGTTATTGGATTTATTTTGTGTTCAGATGTTGTTAATTTCTACATCACCACTCACTATGCACCGAGGTGCAAATCATTACTACCATGGTTTAAATCCTGACCCCACAAGAGGTTCCACTATAGGACATTTCTTGATTAACATGTAGAGTTTCAGCGTAACATTCTTCCACTTTTGTTCGAATGAGTTCAAAGCGACAGCGATTTCAGCTTAGTGAAGATGCGCCGTACAATTGAACATGAAATGTTCATGCTTCTGCCGTTTGCTATCTCAACATTGATGGCTTAGTACACATCACTCGAGTCAAACAAATGCTTGCATAGGATATTTCAGTTCCTTCGTGTCAGTAGATCAACAATGAGGCACTGAGGAAAAGAGTGTGGCGGTCTAGCTGGTGTTCATGGTGTATCGTCTTTCGATACGTTAAAACGATTACGGTCAGATTTGGTGAAGAGTCGTCGTCCGAACAGAACCGGTCCATCCACAGCAAAACGAGGAGGATGGGGACGAGGGTGTGGGAAGTGAAGGCGGGAAGGAGTGAAAAAGAAGAAATGCCATGCTGACCTGTACTTCTCGATGATAAGCAATGCTGTGGTTTACGCTTCGAAGCAGAAATTCGTCAGCTATAATCGAGAAATTTATCAGCTATAAATATGGTTCACCTGCTAAATAGTACAAATGATACTGTCGCCAACCTGACGAACGCTTTCATATTTGCATGCATTAATGGCGTGACTATGGCTTCAAAAGTCAGCAAAAGTTTGCTGTTATAGATACAAACACTCGAATCTTTAACTTTACGGTGGTTTTAAGCGTGCGCTTACTGTAAATGTTTTACTTTCTTACAGTTATAATCGGATTTTCCGATTTTGGACATGATCGTGGCTTCAGATAGAGATTACTATTTCAGTTTTTCCAATTATTTAATCCTAAACCAACAACAATAATTTATTATCTTATACAAATGATGATTTAATTTTTAAAAAAAAAAAAGTGTGATGAAAATACATTATATCAATGAGGCAGTCATTTATCAACAACGCATAAACATAATCTTTGTTCTTTACCTATAAAAGCAGTTAATACTTCAATGCATATGCATGAGTAAAGGCATTACAGTGGAGGAAATGATATTAACCCAACCTTTATTAACTGATTGGCCACTAGTGTTATGTTGTTGATGTGATGACGTGAGAACATCACCTTTGTGATTGTTGCTATAGCAGTCGATATTACACACATTACCACTTTCCGCTCATCGTTATTTCGCACTCGCAGTTGTTTTCGAGGCAGTGAGTGCAAAGGTGTACATATTCTTTGTCTTTTTGTTTAAAATTGCTGAAGAAAATCTCTCCTGTTTTCTATTTTATTTTCATTCATTTATTTTCTATAATATTTGTTTATAAATGCAAAGAAATAGTTAATGCATTGTCACTAATGTGAGAAGTATTTGATATTTTTACTTTAAGCTTGCTAATTCTTTTTTTTTTTGCATAGAAGATTCATAAGAGTCTGCATTCACAATAGATTGAATTACTTTGTACTAGATTGATCTACTGGATAAGGCAGTACAATCAGTATTAATCTACACATATTCCATCAGTATAGAATTCGGAATTTTATCACAAATGCAGTTTCTATATTTTCACATCTACGCGATTTTCTTATAACTATAGGAAGATGCCATTTTTCGATGCATTAGATGAAGTATCGATTCACAATAGTCAGTATACATTTCGTTTTGATGTTTTTTTTTCGCCTTTTTTTGGAGAGTATCTCACGTTTATGTGTTGAAATATTCGTCTAGAGTATATTTCACTCAAAAATTAGGTCTCTTTTTTTTCAGACTATATTTAATCGAATAAATAAAGCAAATTTTGTAGAATGAGACCTCAATTCCACTAACCAAAATGATAACCGTTGATTCCATAGAAATGGCCTCGAAAGTGTTTCCATTTTTAGAAAGTTCCAGCGAACTTCAAAACTTAACTTTTTTCGTAATTAAGGACTAATCGTGAATTTTGCTCTGATAAGATAAGCAAGGGAGTACTTTCATTCACAAAGTAGCATTTCAAACTTTCGAAAAACTTTGGCAGTTCGTTAAAAAAAAAATGCCATTTGCACATGAATATGTTTTGGATAGTTTAAAATACTTCAATTGTAGGTTTAAAAGAAGAAGAACGGAAAACAAGTGAAAATGACGTCACTGCTGTGCAAAACATTTCGGCATCTCTATTCAACTATACAACGAAAAACGATTCGATACGGTTCATTTCCAGCTTCATATCCAATTAACATAATCAAACATTGCTGTTAATGAAAGAGTTGCCTTATTTTGAAGTCGGAAGCGACGAAAAACTATTGCATGACATATTGCATTTTTAGCCATCTTATACAAATATTCGCATATGAGTATAACTTCTTTGCCTCTCTTTCAAATTTCTTGAGATAATATGGGCCTAGTTTAAACACGAGATGAGCGATTGGTTATAATTTTAAATTCGAAAATATGCCAAATGTTGAAAAACTTTTTTGATATGTGAAAATTTTCAGTTGGCGAAACACTTGAGAAACATGTGGCAGCTCTTCAGAGCATTCCGATACGAAGGTTTCACCTCTTTTATGACCTTCTAGAAAACCTATTACTAGATTAAATCTTGAGAAAAAAATTGAAGTTCGATATGAGCCTTGATACCTCAGTTAACGTGTTCTCATTTGATAAAATTTCTTCAGTATCTGAGACGTATATTTAATATTTTATTAAAGTGTTAATATCTTCAATATCTTGGTGCTTTAATTTAAAAAATTTGAAAAGTGTAAGTCTTGAAAAAAGTTCTGTCGCTTTATTTGATCAAATAATCTAATTACTGAGCGACATAGTTTGATGCACTAAGAATTAGGGATTTCAAAAATTCTTCACATTTCAGCGTTTTTTGGTATTGAAGATTTTCTTCATCGGCAAACCCAAAATATTCTCCCCTAAACTCTAATTTTTTTCAATAAGTTCAAAACATTTCCATTAATAGGCACAAGATTCAGAAAAGTAGCTTTAACCGGCAATTAAAAGATCTTCTTTAGCTGATTTCAAATTTGTTCTAACCGCAAGTTTTTTTCATCCAATAGCATTTTTTTTTTCTCACAATAGAAAGAGTGCGCGTAGAATGGCGCTATTATAGATCGAATGAGAGGGAGTGCATAATTGATATGCTCATTAAAAATTGAACTTTTTTGAGCAGTTAAGTCGTTGAAAAATTTTTGTTGGAAATTTTTAAATTGCTCTGTTGATCCGTTTAAATTTTCAGTGTTAATTTTTTCAGTGTTGACGTAAACAAATTGGAGGCGCATACAATGGAGGAAAGTCGAGATAGTGCTGTCATTCCTTTGGGCAGTGAACCACAAATACGACTGCAATACGTCAACTTTAAAGAACTGGTACGATTCGGAAAACTACTCGAAGATCTTGATACATTTGCCAGTATGTTTCATTTTATATGATCGTTACTGAAACTTTAATAATTCAATGTTCTAGAATAATTTAGGATGGAAAGTCATAAATTGTTTTGTTTTGTGGATGTCAACAATATGCGCTGGAATTGCGGAATTTTTGGAAAAGAAAGGGCATCAAAATGGCTCAACTTCTTTCCGTTAATATTATTTATCTTATGTATGTCATGAACCTTATTTACATGTCTCTTTCACAATAAGAACATTTTAATTTCAGTTTGGCTATCCTATAAACATAATCAAGGAGGTGATCTAATGGGATTTCCTCGACACCATCCTATGATGATCGTTACTGCAGCGGTCGACGAAATACGTTAGTCATTCAACTGCATTATTTTCTAAAATTTTGCCGAATTCGGTTTTCAATTATGAAATAGAATAAAATAAATTTTAATATTACGAGTTATATGCGTGGCGTTTTTTGTGCTGAAAATTCAGAAAAACTTCTATTCAACATAGCGCACGAAACGATTTATGGAATAGTTTATTGAATTCATCAGATTCCGTATGGAGTGGAATATTTCATTCAACGCTTCAGCGGTTTGTTCGTAGTGAAGCTTTATCGTTTCTCATTCGTCTTGACCGTACTGTGCAAAAACGTTGATGTGCAAAAAACATGTGCTTTATCTAAAAGACCACGTTGCGTATTACTGAATGAATATATGTGCTTCATAAATGAGGGATTTTTTGTTTCAAAACGCCAATTAACAGGGGAAAATAGTTGAAAGGTTGATGGTTGTTGCTTTTAAGGCTGTTACTTTACACTTTCTTAGATTAGCTCCTTCCTTGGTTTGATTCTCATGTCTATACCCTAATAAAATTCGTAATTTTTATATTTTGGACCAAACCAATTCATAGCATATAAAACAAATAATTTTGATCATTTTGAGCACAACATATATCCAAAAATATACCAAAACATCGGTAATAATTTTCAAACGGTATTGGTTATCCACTGCATGGACAACGACACATATAGGGTTTCAGGCCGCTCATTAATGGCCTTAGATGAAAATTTCCTGTAAACCAAATAGAACTAATTACTGCAAAAAATTCCAATCGATGTATTATTTCCTCTTCAATATTCGCTACCATACAAGCATAAAATTTATGTGATACAATGCGAATATATCTTTTTTGTATTACATAATTAGTTAATGAAATGGATTCTTTTATTTGCAATAAATTGCAGCACAAAATGCACTCACAAACCTTATTACAGTTAATGTCATTCATTATCGTTGAACAAGAAAGTCCCTCTTATTTCGTTCTCATCGCTAATGATATCAGTTTTGATAGGGTTGATAGCTCGCATCATTGTTGATTATTTCAATGCAGGGGTATTATTATGCGCTTTTTAGTATTCATAAAATGCATCGCATTGTTTCAAGTAATGTTGTACGCTTTTCAGATATCAAAGCAGATTATGATGTAGTACCAACATCAGATATTCTGATGGAAGGGCACGTAAGTTGGGTAGGCAGATCGAGTCTCGAGGTGTCAATGCACCTTTCTCAGGAGATACAGGTTAGCGTAGAAACTTCTTCAACGGTATTTTTTCTTGTCTGCGATGTAAAACTTCGCTCATTACCTGAACAACCTTGCGCACTGTGGCTGTCCACTTATAAGCAATCAGCTTCTCTAAGTATTAAGGATTTCTGAATGACGGAGGAAGAGAGTGGGATCCTTTGTAAGAGGTTTTTACTCACTGGGGAAAAGTTGAGATGTCGATGAAAAATAAGGACGAATTCAGTGATAAAGAACTAAACCTTTCAGCATTTTCTCAGCAGAGACTGAAAAGATTCATGAAGGCGCAATAAATTTGTGAAATATTCTTCATAATCAGACATCAGTTGATGTGCTGTCACTATTCTCTTCATTTCCTTCCCCC